>MU223612.1:59169-80455 GCA_018584345.1 Thuja plicata
AAAAGTATTAAAAAGATTCAATCCTTTTTTGGACAAATCAACTTTGTAAGGAGGTTTGTCCCAAACTTTTTAGAGATAATTAAACCCATTGCTATAATGTTGAAAAAGGGTACAAACATGAAATGGACAAATGAAGCTTTGGAGGCATTTTTAAAGATTAAAAAGGTAATTAAGGAGGCCCCTCTTCTCAAATCACCGGATTATACTAAGCCATTTTAGTTGTTCTCTTTTGCATCATATCATACCACTGCTGCTATCTTATTACAAAAGAATGATGAAGGATACGAACAACCGATAGCATTCTTTAGTAAAACCCTTCAAGCTTCTGAGTTAAACTATGATATTAATGAGAAACAAGCTTATGCTCTTGTAAAGGCAGTGAAATATTTTAGGCCTTATTTGGTTGGTGCAAAAGTGTTAGCCTATGTTCCCAATGCAGCAGTAAAGGATATATTCAGACAATCAGAAGTCACTGGGAGAAGATGTAGATGGGTAAATCAGATTTAGGAATTTGACATAGAAATCCAAATCACTAAGATTATCAGAGGACAAGGATTAGAAAATTTAATGGCAGAGTCAAATATGGATGCATTACAAGTAAATCATATTGATCTGAGTGAAACTCATACAAGTATTGAAAGATGCCCTTGGTACACTAATATAGTATATTTTTTGAAACACATGAAATGTCCTGAGAACATTATAGATAGCCAGAAGAGGACAATAAAGTTACAAGCATCTAAGTATGTTTTGATGCAAGGAGACTTATATTGGAAAAATAGGGATGGTATACTTCTTTTTTGTTTAGATACATACCAAGCTAAAGAAGTACTAAAAGATCTCCATGATGGAGCATGTGGCGGGCACTTTTAAGAAAATATCACTGCACATAAGATATTTTATGTGGGATACTATTGGCCTTGCATATTTAAGGATTTCCATGAATATGTTCAGAAATGTGAAGCATGTCAGAGATTTTCAGGAAAACTCAAATATAATGGTGCATTACCTCTCAATCCTATGACTACTGAAGAACCATTCCAAATATGGGGAATATACTTTATAGGTGAAATAACTGATACATCTAGTGGTGGGCATAAGTGGATTTTGGAAGCCACTGATTACTTCACTAAATGGGTGGAAGCCATACCTACTCGACAAGCTACTAGTAAAGTGGTAATCAAATTTTTGACTGAAAAGATATTGGCAAGATTTGGTGTTCCTCAGAAGATTGTTTGTGATAATGCTATGTGTTTTAGATCTATAGAATTTATTGAATTTCATGAGAAGTATGGAATAAAGATTTCCTTTTCATCCCCTTAACACCCTCAAGGGAATGGCCAAGCAGAATCTAGCAACAAAAATATAATGAAAATTATCAAAAGGATGTTAGATAATAACAAAAGAGCACGGGATTCAAAATTACCTCTCGCACTTTGGGCAGATAGGATTACAGTTAAGAAATCTACTGGGTATGCTCCATATGAACTTGTTTATGGAAAGAAAGCTCAGTTACCACTGGATAATTTGTTGCCAGTGTATAAGTTTATGAATGAAGAACAATACGAAGAAGTGGATTTCATGGAAGAAAGACTATTACAACTTGCAGAATTGGATGAAGTGAGGAATAAATCTCATGAAAGAAATTAGGAAATGCAATAGAAAGTAAAAGATTTATTTGATAAGAAAACCACAGAAAGGAAATTTTAGGAAGGAGACTTAGTTTTGAGATGGAATGTGAAAGATCAAGAAAAAGGTAAACATGGAAAGTTTGATGCATTATGGATAGGTCCTTTTGTCATCATTGGTAAAGGAGGTGATAATTCTTACATTTTACAAGATTTGGAAGGTTACAATCAAGAACTTCCTATGCATGGTCAGTATCTTAAACCTTTCTTTCATTAAAGACAACAATAGGCAAGTATTTTTTCTTTTCTTTTTCTTATGTATATATGTTGTCATTATGCTTTCTAATGGTCTACTTTCTAGAGATACCTTGGAACTTGTTGTGTTCAGGTATAAACACACATCCCCAGAAAGAGCCACTGGTGGAACCCATATCAACAAAGTAATTTGTATTTGAAGCAGCTGGTGGGAGGCGTTTTCTACTTGCAATGCAGAGTCAGCTTTCAACATTCTGCAGGGAAGGTAAAAGGTCTTACCACATAGTGGATTGACTTCCACAAATACATTGCAGATGGGTATACCAGCCGCAACAAATTGGTCAATCAGTAGTTTGTAGAATTCAAATGGTTTTGGCATGCTGCGGTTATCAGACAATCATCTGAAAAATCAAAACGACACTTATGCAAAGGATTTACATCACTATTAAATCCATCAACTCTAATGGCCTTTAGAGATTGTGAATAACATCGTGGTTGATTATATAGTCTGATTAATATCATAACACAAATCTCTCATCAAAACTAGTGACTTCTAAGTGCAACCAAAGAAGGCTTTTATAGAAACCAAGCAGTTAGGAGATTTCTGAAGTTATCCAACCGAATGGTTGGCTGTTATGTTCATCATAAAGGTGTATTTGTTATCTAGATTATTGTAATAGTTAGAAATAGGTTAGTTGTAGGTTAGTTTATAGTGAAAGGGTATGATGATTGTGTGATGATCTAGCGTACCCTTTCATTTTCATATTTATATTCATTCAAAAATCTGAAAGAGAGACAGAATAACATTTTGGAACAAGAAATGATGATACGATGATGAATTCTTGGGGAATGATGGAATAATAGACAGTTGATTTCAAACATTGTATGCAAGGATCTTATATATGCTTTCTTATCAAGCAGAGATAAGTCGGTATTTATTTCAATTTTGCAATCACTTTTATTTCTTTCTTTACAATCAAGTCCTTCAGATAAACCAATCGACATTCCTTAAAGTGATAGTTTTTATTTGCGCATATTTCAATTTAAGTTTATGTTCTGTATATTCAATTGTTTCTTTCTCATTTTTGCATGGTTAAAATCTTATTGATTAAAATATTGATTAATTAGTCTGTCATATGAGAAATAGTATTAAATTGAAATACTTTTAAACTTTTTTAGTTATATGTGCATATCATAACGCCTTTAAGGTATTAAGCTTTTGTTTTCAAAGCCATCTCTGAAGTTAAATGTAGGATTGAAGAATTATCGACTCTATTGCCCATTATTGAAATAAAGCACTGGTCTTCTCTTGTTAATTGAATTGCGATATAAGGTTCCATTGTTTCAAGTTCTGAATTATTCTTTTCTTTCATCTAATCCAGTTCATATCTAAATCATATCAAGCAATATTAAATATATTATATTTAAATGACACATATATTTTCAGTTTTTTGATCTTATTAACACATTGAGAAGCAGGAGTTGAAGTTATCAGTTATCCACTATAGGAAATCTCTAGAAGACTTTGAAGACAAGTTCTGAAGTGCAGGCCCACCAGCCTTGGTTCAGTGGAATCAGAATTGTAGGAGGTTGTTGAAACCTTGTTCGTTGGAAAATCGATTGTATCTATCTTCATTATATAAGTGAAATCTGTAAGAAGTCCAATCTGTCGATTTGAGCACCAACATGACCCACCTTCTACCATTTTCATATTAAATAAATGATTCATAAGAAATACCTTATTCAAAGAAGAAGTCTTTTCATATAACCTTGCCAGGGCTTCCATCAACTCATCAATTGTCTTCACTTTTGTAATATTAAATCCCACCGATTGTGACAAGCATAATCATATACTCCCAAGTGCCTTTCTATCCAAAATATCCGAATCCTCTTGAGACATAGTTGCAACTTTTTTCTTATTCCTCCAAATGGCCGCCATAAATATTTTTGATAGAGATTGTCCTCCATCTACATTTTCCACAACTGAAAGTTCTTCCCATTAAACTTCTCAACCTTCAACTTACCTGCGTCTCCCATTACTCCCACTTAACAGTGAGACTCCCACTCAACCGTGAGACCTTGCAGAGGATAACTAAAAAAAACCTACTATGATACCACTTGTTAGGATTATAAGACATAAATATAATAGTTACATGCAAATATAACCAATAATGCAAGGGAATAAAACACACATAAGTAGAACAAGAAGACACAAATTTAACCTGGTTCATCCAATCGTGGGCTACCTCCACCAAATAGAGATTCTAATATTATTATTCAATAATTTCAATTGATTATATCCAATGATCCCTTGCAACTCAATATCAATACAAATGCTATAATACTTCTTCACTCTAACCAGCCATAACCCTAACACCATTTTTCTTACAGAAAAACCCTAACCCTAAAACTTTCTTGATGGGTAAACCTAGGGAAATGGTTGATGAGTCAACCTAGGGAAATGGTTGACGAGTCAACCCCAAAAAAATGCTTGAAAATTTAACTAAAAGTGTACAATACTTCCTTGATCAGTCACCACAAACAAACAATCTCCCACTTGGAGATTGATCAGGCTCCACACTAAACACTGCCAGCTCCACAAATATCTCCTAAAAAATGTTGAGACGCCTTTGCAAGCCAAAATAAGTTAAGCATCCACATGGGAACATGCCCTTAGAAAGTTAATTTTTGATCTTCTTTCCTTAATCCAAGTGCAAAAACAAAATATGATCATATAAAAATAGCTTTTTTTCTAAAAACAATGTAGGAATGTTATGCCAATTAAACATTGAAATAGCCAATTTGAATAATGAATTTTCAGAATAACAAATTTATGCTTGAAAGATGACCTCTTTATATGATCAAATAGTATATTATATAAATTAATTATAATTTTTTCTCACAACCATTATAGTCTTTCTCTTTATTCCATCCACCTCTTGTGTTGGAACCTTCTTAAAATTTAGACCTTAACAATCTTCATGATGAACATCAGTTATATATTGTTAATTAACAATGCACATTACAACCTAGAGAATTGGCTTTTGACATGAAGATAATAGTTGATATTGATAACATGATAGGAAATACTTGATATTTGTCTACAAACATGTTCAGAATCAAATTTTTCTAGGAGTATTAAAACTAGTAGTAGCAATTATGTGGATGGGGTGATGAATTTTTTTAAATCTATTTAGTGCCAATTAATTGTATGAAACTATAAATGTTGCTTTGTGCCCCATGTGGATTATAGTATTAGATATGGATTTCAATGCACTACATGTGATACATATGATTTGGTTTGACAATGACAACTAAGAATATATGATAGGTCATAATTGCAGACATTATATTTTTCCATTAGTATATGCAAGGAAAAACATGATAAAAACCATCGGTTGATACTACACCGAAAGACAAGGCACAACACTTACCGACGCCAAGGTTACCGATATTGCTAAATACAAATCTGTTAGGGTTTGATAGATCTAGAACAATATAAATTAAATAGTTATATGTAGAAACAAAAGAAGAATAAAACTGAACACAGATAACACAAAGATTTAATGTGGTTCATCCAAAACCTGGGCTACATCCACCTACAAAGCCATCCAACCTATCTTATTATCCAAAAAAATAGTACACCAACATTACAATGCATTATGCATCTCAGCCGCTTATAGCATGCATTTTAGGGCAACCTATAATATTGACCATTTTAGGGTTTTACAATGTCAGTCTTCTTTTTTCCAAAAAAGCAAATCTTATTCCCGAAAAAGCACAAAATTTTGTTTGGCCCTTCGGGTTGGCTAAAGGTTTGGGGCTACTACCCCTCACCTCTTGACAACTAGATGAGTAGGGCCACAATATCAACACCCACTACATGATTAGTCGCCACAATATCAACAAAAAGCATCTTAACGCAACACTATTTAGTGTTAACCGATGACAGAAAAGACAAAGGAACCCGATGAGTAACCAACAGTGCAACCTAACGAAATAGTCAAGAGTGGAACACGAAAAAAATTCAAAGAAGGAACACTGACAAACTTTTAGTTCACACTGACAAGTAGATACCGAGAGTCAGTTACATCTTGGAAAAAGTGGATTTGACTTCCACATCAGATAAATAACTGAAGTTTTATATTTAGCTTCTTGATTTGTTTTTAAATCCCTTACTTGAGGGAAAAACAATGTAATTATTATTATTTTTATCAGTCTAACTGAATTAAAACATGCAAACTAAAGGATCAAGGTCAAGTTGTATACCTTGGATCTAGAGTTAACATTGTAATGCGCAATTCTAGAATAGGTCAAAGAACTTGTATAAATAGATGCTCAATCAATTTTGAACATGTTGTTTGATGATGATTGTAGCCTCTAAGAGCATATAAGGTTTAGACAAGAGAATTCATGTAGAAGCACAGACAAAGATCAAATCAATTTTCAAGAACAAGAACCAAGGCTACCAACAAGCAGGAAAAGGTATTAATAAATCACTATAGGTGATATTCATACTCTGTAAGCTTTAATGGATCTGTGATCAACAATTATAGATTGCATACAGTTAGGTCATACATATTGTACACATTCTAACAAGTGTAGTACACTTAAGAAATCCTTTCAAGGAAGGTGGATTTAACAATCCTATTGTAAATCTCTTAACCAAGTGCACACTGCATCAGTGTTGCTAAAGCTCTTAACAAAGTAGATCCTAATAGGTATCCACATTAATACTTCTAACAGGGTAGATAATCAGAAGTGATCAAATTTTAAGCCTTAACCGGCTCCCTTCCAATCTGCAGATAGTGAAGTTTTGTGGGTGCCATCCCCACCACAGTTTTTACTTCCTAACAAGAGTTTTCTGTGATATCATATCTTGTGTTATGTGTCTATTACTTTCATGAATGTTTCTATGAATGTTACATACAATTAAGTTTATGAATTAATATTACATGCATAAGAAAGAACATCAGATTTGGTCGGTAATACAGTAAAGATTGATTGCTAATGAAGTAAGGTGAAAAATGTTAAAAGTTTTAGAAGTACTGATTCACCCCTCCCCTCTTAGTACTACTTCCCATTAATTCCAACAATTGGTATCAGAGCTGAGTCTCTTCTTGGAAAGCTTAAAGGCTTAAGAGAAAAGATCATACAATGTAGAAGTACAAACTTGATAAAAATATCGAGAATAAAAAGATTGAAATTCAAATGTTCTATGAACAGTATAAAGATGCTAGAATCAACATGAGACAGTTTTTGGATGAAAGAAAGAATATGGCATCTCACTGTTATGAGACAGATTATCACAAGGAAGAGATTCTAGATTTCTTTGAGTCTTCAGGATCAAATACAAGCAAAGCATCAGATACATCAGAAGAAAGCATCACAAGCCTAACGGAAATCAATCTACATCTGGCTAGACAAGTCAAATCTCTACAAATTGGCCAAGAGACACAAATGGGAAGGATGATTGATGTCATGAACAATGATAGAAAATTTGAACAAGGAAGAACACTAGATATTGATGATAGAAGAAAGATCATAGAAAAGATACAAGAAAAAGAGTCTGAGATACAAAGAATTACAGAGCATCACCATGAGATTACAAATCATATTAATCTTATGAGTCAAGAAGCAAACAAAATGAATATGGAACTCATTGAAAGAATACAAACTATCGGTGAACTAAGAGAAGAGAATGAAAAACTAAAGCATGAGGTTAATGGCATGATTAAGAGAGCTGAAGGAAGTACAAAAAGGATGGATGAATTCTTTAATGCACAAAGAAGACCCAACACCAACACTGGACTAGGGTACACCGAACATGGAGAGTCATCAAATGAAGCTAATCCAAAAGATGCATACATCTATCCTAGACCAAGGAAGCTGACATGAAATCACTATGGAAAGAAAGGCCACACCTCAAATGTTTGCAAGAGCAAAGAAAAAGGTATTCCTAAATCCACATTTACATTCATAGGACACTGTTATAATTGTAGCAAGAAAGGACATAAAGCATATGAATGTAAATCAAAGGTGAAAGAACCAAAGAAGGAAACCTATATGGAAAAGTATTGTCCCACCTGAAAATTGCATGGGCACACATCTCTTGAATGCAGGAAGAAGAAATTGAAGCATGGAAACCCAAAAATAAAAAAAAATGCATATAAACTGAGCAGAGTCCGTAATTCATATGTTTGGGATTACAATACATGGATAAACTACACAATGTGGTAGATATGGTCACATTGCTGCGAACTGCATGAGAACATGGACCAAAAGGTCTAGAGGCTAGACCAACCCTAGAATGGTATGTTTACACTATCATAAGGTTGGACATCTAAAGAAGGACTGTAGAGACCGAATAACAGAAACCACCACTTTTGCAAATGGTAACCCCATTGAAGACATCAAGAAAATTAGAAAGCAAATGTGGAGGAAAGCTTCAACCATTGAGGAAGCTGGACCAAGAAATGCAGTCTGTAACACCTCATCCCATGGATATGGTGACATCACCAACCCCACCTAAAAAATGAACAAATAAGTATGGAACTGCACTACACTAGGTCATATTTTGCATCAGTTCCATTATACAAATTGATAGATAGTCAAAATCTGCATGAATAAAGATGCATATTATGGTACTTGTTACAATTCTGAGAAAACAACCCTGTCGGTAAACACATACCAAAAATCATCGGTGAACATAAAAGGATGAGCTATCTACACTTACGAAGAATCGTCGGTCAACACATAAAAAGGCTAAGTCGCTAATGTAAATTGACACTCGTCGGTAAGGAAGCAAAGTTACAATGTTGTCTTGACACTACATTGAGATCCGTCGATGAAAGAAAAC
Source organism: Thuja plicata (assembly GCA_018584345.1). Classification (NCBI taxonomy): domain Eukaryota; kingdom Viridiplantae; phylum Streptophyta; class Pinopsida; order Cupressales; family Cupressaceae; genus Thuja; species Thuja plicata. The sequence goes on from MU223612.1 coordinate 67,912, forward strand.
ATTTTAATAGCTATCCTGAGCATCCCTTCAACACTAGGAATGTTGTTTGAAAGTTTAACCGACGAACTGCGTCTTCATGAACTGATGAGTTATTGAGCATTTATGACAGACTTATGGAAAAAGTCTATCAATACTCGACGAAAGCACTTCATTCTTCACACATGAATTGAGAAAATAGAGCAGAGAAAAAATAGAGCAAAAAGAGAGAATTTAGTAGAGTGTTGTTGACTCAATCCAATGCACTCCAAACCGATCACTCACAAGCTACATGGATTGAAGTAAGTACCAAGAATACCAAGAACTCTGTTATTATTTTTGAAAAAGCCCTAAATTTGAAACATAATGGCAATGAATTCAAGAACAACCTAAATGAAGAATGAAAAGAAGAATGTCATTAAGGTAATCAAGAATAGTACTTGTGTGGAACCAAAATACAAGATATGTCCAGAGGTTTCCTCGCAACCCGATGATTCTGGCGCATTCTCAAAAATTCTACCTAGGGTTTTGTTGATAGAAGATGTTAGATAGTATATCCACTGTAAGATCACTGAGATTGGTGATCTAGAGATAGATAAAGCTTATAAGAAGATATGTTATGATCAAGGGAACCTAAAGAAATAACACAAGCACTTGCAAGTAAAAGGGATAAAAAATACCCTATATTTTCTGAGGGTTTTCAAAACCAACTAGATTTGGTTAGTACTAAGAAGAATACACGATTATAAGTTATGGTTGGATGAACCCAAACATATTACAAAGGATGTATTACATGCTGTAACAGGTTACCCTATAACCCACAAACAAAAATCTCACAAGCATCCCTCTCAACTAGAAGTTGAGAAACTCACCAATGCTGAATGGAATAATAGAGGACTTAAGGTGAACACCATCACCAATGAGGAATTGAGGCTCGGTGCATGTGTCATAGGGTACAAAATCTTTCAAGATAGAAGGCTAAACAACATAGCATCAATAGTAGTAAGCACAACTCACAAGATTGTCATGAAAGGAATACAAATGGATCTATGTGAGATCCTACTGAAGCAACTTGATGAAAATATGACAAAAATAAGGTCTACCAAGACAAACACATGTAAGTTTGGATCACTTATAATTTCTATATTATTTTATTCTCAAGAATACTTTCCTTCAATTGGAAAAGTGAGATGGGACACCACCAAGCCAGTCACATTACAAATAAATGACCTTATCAAGTCACTAGGTGACAACTTTGATTCAGTAATGATTGAATACTTTCTTGATTTCAAGAAAAAGATGACGGAGAGAGTAAGGATCCCTGAATAGTTAATTGAAAAGAATAAGGAAGAGATTTTCTTTATGGTGGATTCAAATTTTACTCATATTAAGCTAGTTGTATCGAGGACAGCCTGGTTACCACCACTTGACTATGAGATAAACATAGATCAAGTAACAAATGAAATTGATGCACTATTGAATAAATCGCTTGAGAGTAAGCAACAAATATTTTGAACATATGAAGAGGCAAAGACTAAAATAAAAATGGGCCTAGTCATAAAGAAGACTGTCAACAAGAAAAACAAGATGGTAAAGAATCTTGAGAAGTTGGTGTCGGTAAATGAGGTGGAGAAAGAAAAAACAAAGGACACTGGGGGACATGGTGCCATCAGTGAAGAGGAATATAAGAAAGCAACAGATTCTAAATCCATAGAGTCTGATGTGCCTCCACCTCCAACCAAGAAACCAAGGACTACATCAACTCAGAGGATAAGGAGCTAAACTGCAAAAAAAGATACTACACCTCTTAAGAAAGGTCAAGTGAGGAAGCATAAGAGGAAACAACAAATAGATAAGAAAACACCTACCAAAAGGAGGAGAAGACTCATTAGAACCAAATCTGACATTGAAGACTCAAAACAGGACGAGCCTGAAGTAGATAAGAAAAGCTTAACCCCTCAAACAATTGATGAGATTTCTGATTCAATTGCTACAAAAAGTACCATGACTGATAGGAAAATTAGACAATGGGTAAAACTGGAGCCTAAGGACCAAAATAAAATAGAAGATACAATAATTAGGTCTATGGTCAGGTTCAAATATGTACTAGTTGAGTTTGCTAACAAACTACCCAAACTACTGAGTGACAAAATTTCAGTATGATGGTCTTATGCTTTGCACTCAAAAAAGGAAGCAAGGGAGAGGACACTTGTAACACTCATGCCTCTCGAATCCAAAATGGAAGAGATAAAAGAAATGATGAAAAAACATTCCAATAAATTTGTGGAAAAGATAAGAGCCTACAAGGTGTTATATGGGAAGCTCAGAGAGCTTGACAACATGACATATGGTAAATGGAGAGAAATTCTTGATCTATTTGCAAAATCAACAAGCTGTGAGAATGAATTAATTTTCACCGAGACACCTCATATAGAGGAAAAGAAAGAAAAAGAAAGTCCAGAGCAGATTGCTTTGGATAATATGGAAGATATTGATCCCATTGAGTTAGATAAAGTCATGGATGATATTGACATTCAAGATATTACTCACTATGATTCTGATAAGGATCCAAAGAAGGATGATGATATAATATTCATATCTCTTAAGGATCAAGAAAAGCAACAAGCATCGAAAACACCAGGAAATAAGGACATGAATGTTGTTGATGAGACATGGCAAAACACTTCAATCATTGACATAACAAGACTAGACCCTATAGAACAAATTCAAAAGGATGAATATGTCACTATTCAACAAGCTCAAACTAATGAACATGACACAACTACAAATGCAGCACAAGTGAGCACACAAAAAAATATGCCAGTATTGATGAAGGCCATCAATATGATAGAAGGACAAGAAGAATCTACTACAGTTACAAGCATACCCAAAGATAAGGGTGATGCATAAACAAAGGATACAAAAGATGAATCTAAAGATACAACTGCAGAACAAGCTGCTATTGATGATCAACAAGACAAGTCTGCTGATCAAAATCAAGAAGGAGAAAAACAAGTAGAAGAGGAAAAGAAGAAGGAGAAGAGTGAAGAAGAAAATATATATTCCACAAAAGAAAATAGAAGAGAAATCTGCTAATACACCCAAGGTTGATGAAGAGATGTCTTCACCTAACCGACAGGTGAACACCAAGCATAAGGCACAAGAAGTTTCATATACAAAGCCTTCACTGAGAACCTCAGAGAAAACAAATGAACTAGCAATGGTAGTTCATACATCTGCTTCTACACAAGTCTCAAGGAAGAAACAAAAGGGAAAGATCAGAAATCGAATCACTCTGGATGAAATAATTGAGATTCCAGTATGTGATCCTAGAACATCAAATCCTACTGAATTAACAAAGTATGCTAGACTTTCTGAAAGGAAAGCTATCCAAGATAAGCTGAGAAAGGCCACAAAAGAATCAAAGGTACTCAATGTTGCAAAAGGAATCCTCTAGCAAATTGTACTTGATACAAATGTTGATCAAACAACTCCCATACTTGATCAATTAGTGGCTCTCACCAACGTTATCACATCTCAGAATATAGATGCTAAAAAGGCTATGGAAGCAAGACTTGAGAAGAAAATTGAATTCAAGTTAGTAGAGAAAATAAGCCAAGAAGTGGCACTGCACAAGGTGAATCTATCTGAACTGGTAAGCGCATTGGACCCTATAATTTCAGAAGAAATATCCTTAATTCAAAAATTGTGCACATTGGATCAACTCACCAAGGAGTATACCGAAAAGATAGCACAAATTGATGTTGATCTTCAAGCTAGTGTACAAGGTCTCAAAAACACTGAAGATGCAATCAAATTGCGCCATGACCAGATCAAGCAAGCTAGGAAGCTTAGACATGATATTCAGATTGCAGAAACAAAGTTCAGAGATGAGGTAAATGAGCTTCAAGCTCAACTTTTACCAACTCTCACATTACTGCAACACCATATGACACATGAAAGAACACTTATTGCCACCCTATAAATGTCTATCCTAGAAAAAATTTATGATATGCATGTGAGGATTGTACTAGAGCACATGGCACTAGAAATCATTAAAGAGAAATGGGAGAAAATAATGGAAGATATCAAGAATAGTCACTCCCACATACTTGACACTCAGTAAGTTGCACATTTTTGTCACATTTTTGACAACTTATAAGTTGTACATTTTTGTCATGATTATCAAAAAAGGGGGAAATGATATGTACAGTCAGAAATCTTATATCATTCAAAAGAGGAAAGATTATGAAAAAGGGGAATGTATAGTACAAATGAAAGTATACATGTACATATACTTATACTATACCGATGCATACAATTAGAGGAGTCATATAACGATAAGGATATATACATGATGTACATACTAAACACTTTACTATTTTTCACATATCAATTTTTGATACTAATGCCATAAGGGGAGATTGAAGGCATTATATTTTTGCATTAGTATATGCAAGGAAAAACATGATAAACACCGTCATTTGATACTACACCGAAAGATAGGGCACAACACTACCTGATGCCAAGGTTACCAATATTGCTAAATACAAAGCATCCTGACCCAACACTATTTAGTGTTAACCGATGACAAAAAAGACAAAGGAACCCGATGAGTAACAAACAGTGCAACCTGACGAAACAGTCAAGAGTGGAACCCGATGAACAGTTCAAAGAAGGAACACTGACAGACTTCCATTTCACATCGACAAGTAGATATCGAGAGTCAATTACATCCCAAAAAAAGTTGATCTGACTTCCACATTAGATAAGTCACTGAAGTTTTATATTTAGGTTCTTGATTTGTTTTTAAATCACTTACTTGAGGGAAAAGCAATGTAATTATTATTGTTTTTATCAGTCTAACTGATTTACAATATGCAAACTAAAGGATCAAGGTCAAGTTGTATACCTTGGATCTAGAGTTAACATTGTAATACATGATTCTAGAATAGGTCAAAGAAATTGTATAAATAGATGCTCAATCAATTGTGAACATGTTGTTCGATGATGATTGTAGCCTCTAAGAGAATCTAAGGTTCAAACAAGAGAATTCATGCAGAAGCACAAAAAAAGATCAAATCAATTTTCAAGAACAAGAACCAAGGCTATCAACAAGAAGGAAAAGGTATTAATCAATCACTATATGTGAACGATCCTTTCATAAATACAAATTCTACTCTATTCATTGAACAACCTCGTGGGTCAGATTTTTTCCAAAATGTCACAGAAGAGGAGATTGAAGATGTTGAGAAAGATGCTTATTCCACACAAGTAGTTGACGCTGTTGTAGAGAGAAATCCCAAACGTTACTTAGCCATGCTGATAAAGAAGGGAGTCAAACTCTTCGTTGAATTCAGTGTGTCAACCATATGGCCTGAAAACCCTCTTTTAGGTCAAAACACTACTCAGTCCTCTCAGATACTATATGTTGTTTCTCAAATATTCCCACCATTGATAACACCCACATTGGCATAGACAATACCCAATCAAACCAATTTCACAAACCAAGAAAGCACATCTTCCACTCAAAGCATGAAAGGCTTGCAAATAAGTGCACTAATGGTCACTAGTATGCCTCCACCTTCAGTCTTATGGCGTGGAAAATCAAGCTCTCATGCTATGCCTTCCATCCCACCAAATACCAACTATTCTGAAACTATGCCGCTACTGCAGTCAATTCCTACTAGACTTGGGATCAACACCTCATTACCATAGGGATCCACCTCTGTAGGTATGAGTTACAGTCAATGACCACCCAAGGCTACACCTTTTCCCATTCCAAAACCAATCCCACCTCAGAAAAAACAACCCTAGCATCAGTTACCTCAAAACCAACCCCCAAAACATCAACCCCAGCTTCAGTTGCCACAATTCCAAACTCAGCAACAACAACCCCAGCTTCAGTTGCCATAATTCCAACCCTAGCAACAACAACCACAACTTTAGTTGCCAGAATTCCAACCTTAGGAACAACAACCCCAGCTTCAGTTGCCACAATTCCAACCTCAGCAACAACAACCCCAGCTTCAGTTGCTACAATTCTAAACCCTACCTCAACAAAAGCAATATCAACCCCAACAGTATAAACCACAGCTCCAATAATAACTACATTCCCAATCCCAACAACAAACACATCAAAATCCACCATGGGCTACTCATGTGCCCCCATTTCAAAATCATGTGGTGGGAAATCAATATCAAGCCCCCAGGATGAAATCCTATGTTCCTACTCAAGGGACGCAGAGGCGCAGCCTCACACCTACTATAGCACACAGGAACATCATCACACATCAGCCTCAGTATCAAACATACATGTTGATGCAACAAATGCAAACTCTTCAAACCCAAATGATGGATATACAAAATTAGGGGAAAACTAAATCCTACACCGTAGAGGATTTATACCCATACCCCTTTGACCACTCTCTTCACATGTCTCCATTCCCAACTTACTTGTCAGTACCAAAATTTGACAAATATAGGGGTAATACCAACCCTATTGAACATATCTGATAGTTTTTTGCTAGTTGCATCGAAGTCGCACATGATGGCACATATTTAATGTGACTATTCCCACAAAGCTTAGCCGAAGCAACAATAGAATGGTTCTCACATTTACCTTATGGCATTCAGTCTTGTGGTGAACTGGCTAAAAATTTCATCGCTCACTTCCATCATAACATCGAGTGCAAGGTCAGTATCAAGGACCTTTGAGATATCAAACAAAAGGATGGAGAGTATTTTGTGAAATTGCTATAGAGATGGAGGAATACTACAAATTTAATAATGTATGATGTGCCCGAACAAGCCCTAATAGTCATGTTTGTTGAAAATCTGATTCCAGACATGTCATTCACAAATAAAATTGCAGTTAGCTCTGAACTTCACACAAGTCATTGAACAGGGAGTTCATTGTGAGAAGAACTTAGTCAAATGAGGAATCCTTGCAGATCTAACACAAATAAATAGAAAAAAATGCAACGGACAAAGCTAAGTGTTGGAATAAAAACAAAAATGTCACCATCGATGGTGTCATTAATGTGAAGAAAGTCAACTACGCACAACCCAAGGTGTCACTGCAAGGCCCACCTATGGCCAACCAACAACCCATAGGGACCACTCAACAAGCATACACTCAAAACCAACCTCCCCCTATCCAAGTGGACACTGTGTCAAACAGTCAACAACAGACTCAACGCAGACCACGATTTCAATTCCAGCGATGAGATTTCACACCATTAGGAGAGCCGATAGAATCATCTTTACAAAAATTGATACAATCCAACACTATCAATTTCCTTGAAATCAGAGAATTTGAACAAGATGCAAAAAAACCAAGGTGGTATAATGACAGACTTCTGCAAGTTTCATCGATTGAAAGGACACAAAACACCTAACTGTTACCAATTGAAACACACTATCCAAGATCTGATTGACACAGGGGTTATCGATGTAACAAATACCCAAGCCAAAGGAACAACTGAACACACTATATTCAACAATACATTTCATGATCAAAACAAAGGGAAAGCCTCCAGGTCTGGTGGATCATCCAAACAGGTAAGCTATACATATGCCAATGGTGATAACATCATCAATTGCCTCAATGCTTCAGATAGCCATGTGGCTACAATCACTATCAAAGACCAAGGTAACAAATGTGCTATAACAATGCATCCTACCAGAGTTGTCTTACAAGGAGTGCCATCCTAATCTACTATATCTACCAATCCTAATGCAACCTCAGATCCATAGCCAAGCATAGTGGATCAACTAAAGCACACACCTACCCAGATCTCCATGTTTGACCTATTGCGCATATCTCTGTAGCATAAACTGCCACTTGACCAAGCCCTTCAGAATACAACTGTCCCAAGGGACATAACACCCGAGAGCTTCCAAATGATGGTTAACCATATAGCTGCTAACAAACATGCAACATTCATAGACTATGATGTGCCGCCGCATAAACCCCTGCATAATGATCCTTTGCACTGGCTTGTTCAAGTCCACAAAAGTGCTATCTATAGAGTCCCTATTGATGGTGGGGCTGGATTGAACATCTATACTCTAAAGTTAATCAAGCAACTAGGCTATTCAGAATCAAGAATTGATGTCATGAGGAGGATAAATATCAGAGCTTACGACGAAGAGTAAAGATCCTCTAAAGGTATATTATCATTCTACTTGTCCGTATTGGTCCAGTGGTCAAGAAAAATCCCTTCCAGATCCTAGATCTTGAGTTAGGATACAACATGTTACTAGGAAGACCATGGATACATGAAATGAAAGCCATACCCTCAACATACCATCAATGCATCAAGTTCCCACGCAGAGAGAAGAAATCATCATAGAGGGAGATCCCAATCCTTCCCAATACTGTAATGCGGTCCAAATCAACACTGACAACTAGGTACCCTTAAACCAAGATGCAAGCATCCCATCCTCTTCAGAATAAAATCCTACGGATGTCACACAGAAAGTAGGAAAAATATCCATTACCGACAAGGGTTGTGGTTGTGTGATGAAAATGTGTCACACTTCTATGAGTCATTCCATTCAAGGTTGCTCAAGAATGAGGCCTCAAATATTGACTCATAGCTCTCTAGTCATGGAGCGCAAAGGTGTGTGATGGAGGCCCTCAGATTGACCTAGTTGTGCCTATGCAAGTACACCATGAAATGAGAGATTCAATGCATGAAAATGAAATCTATTCTATATGATAACAATGCATAAATGGAAATTAATCTAAATGATAACAATGCATGATTATTCTATGGAAGGAAATACAAATGCAAGATTAATCTATGAAAGAAAACATGAATCTAATCTACATGAATAGCCATGGATGCAAGAAGAAGACAAGAAGAGAGAATTTGCAATATCCAAGCTTGAGTGCTCAAATTCTCCTCCAAAATTGCTCTCCAAACCTACAACATAACGATAGCATAAAATCTTGATTTTCAAATGAGAAGGAGAGGTTTCCTTTTAAAGAGCAATGGACACTAGAGATTAAGAGGAAAAAAATCAAAGGCTATGATTAAGAGGCAAAAAGTACACCAATTAGGAGGATGTGAAGAAAAAGGGATTTTATTTACTTTTATTTAATTTATTTCATTTTTCATCAAATAAAGTACTTTAAGTGGGGATTTTTATTTATTTAATTAAAAGAGGGGTTTTCTTTTAATTAAATAAATTAGAAGAACTTTATTTAATTGAATGAGAGGAATTTAATTTAATTAAATAAGATGAATTTTATTTAATTAAAAGGGAGATTAATCCTTTTAATTAAATAAAAATGATCAAACCTTAGAAAATATTGAAATAATTGAATTAATTACGATTTGATCAAGTAAATTGATTTGAATTGAAAATGTTGCAAAGCATTGATTCCCAAATTTGATAAATTGATAAAATGATAAATGGGGCCCATAGTCTAGGCGAACATTTTAGGGTGCATACATTTGCCCCTCTTTGACTGATGTGTATCATTCTGGGAATACATGTAGTCAAAGAATGCAGTTGAAGTGTGAGATTGATTTGGGATCACAAAACAACACAGACATCAACACCGTTGTAAATAAGTAATTGACATCAGAACAAAGATAAGCTGATTGCAAAAAAGACAAAGTAACACCGTTGTAAATAATTAATTGACATGTCTGAGATAAGAATCTCAAGCAAGGTTGCCCCAAGAGGAACAAATGATAGGATTGATAAAGCTGAATAAAGGATTGAAGTTTGATAGGTACTAACCCCTCATGATCGAAATAGAAATGAGATAGAGGAGAAACAACAAATTGATAAATTTGATCAAATCAAACTAAAGGTAAGGTTCTGGATGTAAGATGAAAGATATAAAGATCACAAAACCAAGGTAGATCATCAAGCACGAAAGATTATGCCCCAAGGTTGAATTAGAAGAAAAGAAGTGGGGTGAAAGTGAATGGAAGATAGAAGTTTGGAAGATGTGGAAAGAAATGGAGAGAAGAAAGAGAATTAGCGTTAAGAGAGAGAATGCCCCAAAATCAATCAACTATTTAAGATAGGAAATTTTGATTGAGATCACAAAAGAAGACAAGGAAATGAAGATGAGAACATGATCACAGTTGATTAAAAGTCCACAAGAAAGATGACGGAGAAACCCCCTCAAACTCATAATGCATCCTAAAAATGCAAACTAACATGATGTCTAACAATGCAAGCTACATGAAAATGCAAAGGTGTACTTGCAATAGAGAAAATGTAACATAGGAATTTGTGTTCATAATTCATGAGAGAATGCTAAGGAACTTATTTTCATCATTGGGCCATTATTAACAGACATTGGAAAACCACACAATCATCACTAGTCACAAGTGCAACTATGAAGATATGAATGTGATTTATATCGGATTGGAATGTGGAAAGATTCTAACATAAGCATCAAGGACATAAAGGTCAAGATGATTGTGATTTTAGCTTACCCAATTTAATATAGAAAAACCACACTCACATCAAGGCATAGAGGCCAGGATGACCAGCAAAATGGTTATACAAAAAATAGTGAAGCATAAAGAAGGAAGCAAATAAAAACATGTTCCATGCTCCAAGTCCTCTAGCTATGCATCACGGAGAGAATTATTACACAAGGAAACTCAACAAAAATCAATAACAGTCAGTACACAAAGAAAAGATCATGACATAGCTCAAGCATTAAGTGTTGTGTTTAAAAATTTAAGTGTGTTAACTGATATTGAGTTTTGAGGATAAGGATCAAATGCTTGCAAGCAGGTAAGATCACATGATGAAACAAGGTAAGACCAAACCAATAAGTGTTGAAAAACCTCGTGGTCATGGGTTTGAGCCCCACGGTGGGCGCCAAAAATGTGTGATGAAAATGTGTCACACTTCTATGAGTCATTCTATTCAAGGTTGCTCAAGAATGAGGCCTCAAATATTGACTCATAGCTCCCTAGTCATGGAGTGCAAATGTGTGTGATGGAGGCCCTCAGATTGACCTAGTTGTGCCTATGCAAGTACACCATGAAATGAGAGATTCAATGCATGAAAATGAAATCTATTCTATATGATAACAATGCATAAAAGAAAATTAATCTAAATGATAACAATGCATGATTATTCTATGAAAGGAAATACAAATGCAAGATTAATCTATGAAAGGAAATATGAATCTAATCTACATGAATAGCCATGGATGCAAGAAGAAGACAAGAAGAGAGAAGTTGCAATATCCAAGCTTGAGTGCTCAAATTCTCCTCCAAAATTGCTCTCCAAACCTACAACATAACAATAGCATAAAATCTTGATTTTCAAATGAGAAGGAGAGGTTTCCTTTTAAAGAGCAATGGACGGTAGAGATTAAGAGGAAAAAAATCAAAGGCTATGATTAAGAGGCCCATAGTCTAGGCGACCATTTTAGGGTCCTTTGATTAAATGGGGCCCATAGTCTAGGCGACCATTTTAGGCTGCATACATTGGTGAATACAGCTATGAAGAAGGTTTCACTATCATGAACATGCCTTAGAGCCCAAGAATATTTGGCATGCCACAACCAGTTATTATAACAGAAACTCCAAGGCCTATTCTATTCAGATGTCCGCCCACAAATTTTGTCAGATGGGGAGACATTGCAGAAGAAAATCCATTTGAACAAGATATCAGTACATGGTTGTACCAAGATCCACAAGAGACACTTCGACAACCCCTACCCCTATCAAACTATGGAAATGGTTATACAATGTTACAAAGATTTGGGTATGATGGTACAACTGGTCTGGGGGAAAGACAACAAGGCTTAATGGAATTGTCTCTCCATCCAACCCAGTGAAACAAGAGAGGGTTAGGCTATGGGAAACAAAGAACCATCCCTATAATCCAAGACATCCCGTTTGATCAGGAACAAATAGTAGAGATGCACCAAGGGAAAAAATTAGAACATGTCTTAATAAGAAACTGTACGCCTCTCTCTTCGGTTCCCACAACTTTCCAAAGGCAAGGGTTAGTAGCACAGGTTTCACAAATGAATGCAAATCAAGTATGTAATGACTACTAAATGAATAACATAAACATGAGCAATAAAATGTACAAGCAAGAGAAAGGAAGACAAATAAATGCAAACCCCATGATGCTTGAAGCTTCTATTGTCTCTCTCTACTCCTTCCGAAATGCTATTCTTGATGCTCAGTATTGGCGGGGCAGCGTCTATGACTTGAGAAGCGTTGAGAATTTGATAATTGAAATGTGTGTGTGTGATCGCAAGATGAATTGAATTCTAGAACCAAACTGACAGAGTAATGGCGCACGAGAGCTTGAAATCTTGGATCCTTCAAATGGTTATGAAGGGTTTATGATATAGGAATTGGTGATGAAATGAACGGTTGAGATCAATCCCAGAGATGGGGAGATGAACGGTTGAGATCAAAAGGAACAGGAGAAGTCCTCAGTAAACTCCACCTCTTCATTTGGTAAAGAGGAGATAGGGTTTGGTTAACTGAAGAGCTATTTATGAGTTACCTTTTTGAACTAAAGAGGTGGGTGAAGTTACCCATGTGGACTGGAGAGA
>MU223612.1:94444-114975 GCA_018584345.1 Thuja plicata
ATGTTTGATAAGATGAGATCAAGATACTTCGAGTCTGAGCTTTCAAACTAACAATGTTTTAGACAGTAATCGTGCTTTACAGAGAAAGGGTAATCTTAAATGTTTAGAGATTCACACAATGTTCTTTTCATTTTCCTGGGATAGACACTAGTTTTGGATATCAAATGAAGAATTCTTTCAAGGTTTTTAGGTCAGAACAAGAATATAGTATCTCTAGTCAAAAATGTGGTACAATTTCACCGATTGCGGTAAAATAAATGGTCGATTGTGGTAGTTTATCACACAACAAGCTTCTGATTCGCAAGATAGTTGACATTGACAACCCTAGACTTTAACATGTTTGACTCATTTTGATAGTTTGGATATTTTTTGTTTTGCATTTTCAGAAACTGATCAAAGGAACAAGCACAATAGACACTGTGTTTTGAGAAATGAAGACTGAGATTGTGTATGTTCTACAAATTTTTCAAGTTGCAATGTTATCACGAGGTCTCAACAATGAATAATTAGATTAATCTAGGTCAAATTGGCTTCAGAATATAATGTTATAGGCCCAATGCTTGAATGTCTGTTAGCTCACACAAAAATTATCACGCTACTAGGAAACGAAGGTCCACAATGTAGGTGCTCATGTTTTTGCCATTTCCAGGTATTGTTTCCGTGGAGTGAAGATCTCTTTCACTACACAAATATCATGGGACACATATGTTGGGAATCTTGGGGGGATATTCTGCAACCCCTTGCACTATAATAAAGTATCTGTTTGGAGGTAAAATGAGTTGGCCTCTAATTAATCAAGGTTTTAGTAAGGGGTCCGTGGTGTCTCTCCAATTGGTTTGTATGTGTGTGACTCACTTAAGAGCCTAGTTGATCATGTTGGCTCCTTAGGGATATTCACCCGATCTAGACTATCATCAACACGCCTCGCTCAAGCTTGGCTAGATAAGATGGAACTTTGGTTTGTGCCTTGTTTATATACCGGTTGAAAGGATTTATCAGTTTAAGGTCATCCTCCAAGGAAGAAGTGCATTCCCTAGATAGGCCTTTCTAAGAAAATAAAGGTTTTTAATCTAACAGTTTGTGCAAGTGCACCCAAAACTCAAGACACGAGGTAAATCGATTAAGCTCCAAATTTTGAAATGTGAACTAAACTACACCACCATACAAGCACGAATGTTCAATTTTAAGCCGAAAACGTAGGTGTTGTTTGCTTGTTCAATTTTAAAGCACCAAACTAAAATATTTTTTGCCTTTGTTCAATTTTAATACTCACGTCAATTTTAAGCCCAAATCTGAAATATGAGGTGTGATATGTTTTGCAAGCACTGTTCTTTTTAAACCCAAATTGACAAATGAATTCCTTTTAGTTTGTGTTGTTTAAACAAGTTAGTACCAAAAAGGATTATTTTCAAAAAATGAGAATATGTGAAACTTTGACAAAACGAAATGGTGCTTACCAAAACTTACCCTCCTCTGTCCTTGATGACTTTGATCCAATCCTGCACAGAAACCAAAAAGAATGTCAATTAAAAAATAGGTGGGTAGAAGACTTGGATCTGATATTTGCAATATTTGCTATGATTGCGGCAATCTTCCTGCAACTGTGGTAATCTTTCATTGATTGCGGTAATAAACTTGCAACTGCGGCAAAGTGCTGTCGATTGCGGTAATTAACTTGCAATTGCGGTAAAGTGCTGTTGATTGTGGAATGGATTGGACAAATGCGGTAGAATTATTACGATTGTGGTAAACTTTTTGTGATTGTAGCATGGATCAGGCGATTGTGATAAAATACCAGAAGTCAGAGACAATAAAATGGACAGAATAACTACGAAAGCCTGCAATCAATTACGATATTAAACCAGTTGATTGCAACACAGTATGGGTGATTGCAGAAAAATACTAGAAATTGCAAAATAGTACAAATGTCGAAGAAAAGAGCAATTTTTAAATTTACGACCATATAGCTGTGGTTGATCAATTTGTTTCTTCATCTGCAAGAGATATTTGGGCTGTTTCTTCACGTCAGGTTCACCAAAATGTACGCCTCTCTCTCTCTGGTTCCCACAGCTTTTCAAAGGCAAGGGTTAGTAGCACAGGTTTCACAAATGAATGCAAATCAAGTATGTAATGACTACTAAATAAATAACAGAAACATGAGCAATAAAATGTACAAGCAAGAGAAAGGAAGACAACTAAATGCAAACCCCACGATGCTTGAAGCTTCTATTGTCTCTCTCTACTCCTTCTGAAATGCTATTCTTGATGCTCAGTATTGGCGGGGCAACATCTATGACTTGAGAAGCGTCGAGAATTTGATAATTGAAATGTGTGTGTGTGATCTCAAGATGGCTTGAATGCTAGAACCAAACTGATGGAGTAATGGCACACGAGAGCTTGAAATCCTGGATCCTTCAAATGGTTATGGAGGGTTTATGATATAGGAATTGGTGATGAAATGAACAGTTGAGATCAATCCCAGAGATGGGGAGATGAATGGTTGAGATCAAAAGGAAAAGGAGAGGTCCTCTGTAAACTCCACCTCTTCATTTGGTAAAGAGGAGATAGAGTTTGGTTAACTGAAGAGCTATTTATGAGTTACCTTTTTGAACTGAAGAGGTGGGTGAAGTTACCCATGTGGATTGGAGAGATGGGTGGAGTAACCCATGTGATCTAATAGGAGTTATCTCTTTGAGGATAAATGAGTATTTAATTCATTTATTTAATAATTGTTTTCAACATGTGAGATAATTGAATTCTTTTTAATTAATAATTGCTTTATTTGATGAAATTAAATTAATTTAATTGGAAGAATTTAATTAGTAAGTTTAAATATTTAGATTTAAACTATAGAAAATTGAGTTTAATTAATTAAATAATGATAATTAATCAATTAAAGCTATTTAATTAAATAAAATTAATTATTTAATTAATTTTGAGAATTGGATTTGATGATTTGGGAAATGAATTTAGAAGAAAATAGATGATTAATTAATGATTAAAAAAACCATTAATTAATAGATGAAAATTAGTGTTTTTTAATGTAAAGTCGCAAGCTTGTCCATTTTAGGGTGTCTACAGAAACATACTGGCACAATTGTTGCCTGCCGAAGAGGGAACCTCTTAAACCCAAATGAACCTCAACATAGAAATCAATGATGATGAAAGAAGTGAGACATTTGATGAGCATTCTATCGAAACTGATTCCCGTGAGTACGAGTGGAGATCCCTTCATGAATCTGAACCGTTGATCCTAGATTATTCCCCTCGATCAACCACCGCCATAAATCTAGAAGACTTATTTGACCAACTATCCATTGATGACCAACCTTGAATAGATAAACATGTCATTCTCCATTCTTAAAGTGATGCATCCACATCATAGTCTAGGTTTGTCAGAACCCTATTTGAAGTCCCTTTCAACCAAATAGAGTCAAACTAACACAAGGGCCTATGTCTTGTACACCCGAAACTAATAGAGTGGGATCAACAAGGACCACCTAATATGGATATTTTTGAGAATGATGATGCCATTATAGACTTCATGGGAATTAGAGAGGGAATGCCATCAGGAGACCATAAAGCAGGTTTCTCCATTGACTTTTGACAGATCAACATACTTTGGGGAGGAAGTCCCTCTTTCCAGTCATCAAAACAAATTAAAAAAGAAAAAAGAATCATTAGTAAGTGAAAACCAAAAGGCATTTACTGACACAAAAAATGATAAATAGCTAAAACAAGATGTATATTCTAGTGAAAACCTCACTGAGGTGCTAGAAGATGGAAAGAAGGAACTCCTCCCCTTGACAGAGGAGAAATCAGCATTACTAGAAAAAGAAATAGAGGAAGTCAATTTGGGAGATGACAAGAACCCAAAGAACATCTACTTGGCGAAATCACTCACCCTAGAGGAAAGAGAATAGTTCATCAGTTTCTTTAAGGCAAGAATGATCAATTTTGCATGGTCCTACTTGGATATGCTAGGATTAGAGCCAGAGCTTGTACTAAACCATCTCCCATTGCTACCCAATGCCAAACCTATCAAGAATAAGCTAGAAAGATGCATCCCCATGTTGCATTGCTAGTCAAGGCAGAATTGAAAAAGCTCCTGGATGCCAAGTTCATAAGACCAATACCATATGCACAAATTGAATATCTAACTTGGTCCCACTTACAAAGCACAGTGGTTAGATATGGATTTGCACAGACTTCAGAGATCTCAACATTGCTTATCCCAAAGATGATTTTCCCTTGCCTAACATTGATATGATAGTAGATTTAACTATTGGGTATCAAATGCTATCACTCATGGATGGATTTTCAGGGTATAATCAGATAAGGATCATGCCAGAGGACCAACACAAAACAACTTTCACATGTCCTTGGGGCACATATTATTTGAATGTCATGCCGTTTGGTCTAAAAAATGCTGGAGCAATGTATCAAAGGGCCATGACAACTATCTTTCATGATCTCATCCATAAAATAATGGAAGACTATGTGGATGAAATACTAGCCAAGTCAATGCTTCGCAAGGATCATCTACAAGTATTGGGACCAATATTTTACAAAATGTAGGAATACAAAGTCCATTTAAACCCAAAGAAATGTGCATCTGGGGTCACATCATGAAATCTATTGAGGTTCATAGTGTCACATAGAGGCATCAAAGTAGACCCAGAGAAATTCAAAGAAATATTGGACGTGCCACCACCGTCAAACCTAAGGAAACTAAGGGGGTTATGAGGAAGGCTCCAATCAATTAGGTGCTTCATAGCTCAGCTAGCAGACAAGTGCCACCCATTCCAACATCTACTGCACAAAGACATCAAATTCATATGGATAAAGAAATGTGAACAAGCATTCCAAATATTCAAGGACTACCTCCTCAAGTCTCCTATATTGGTGCCACTAGTCCAAGGTAGACCATTGCTTATGTATATCTCAGACACAGAATCAACATTAGGCATACTCTTGGAAAAACATGATGACATAGGTAAAGAAAGGGCCGTCTACTATCTAAGACGAACATTTGTAGGATATGAGCTCAACTATATGCCAGATGAAAAACCATGCCTTTTAGTTGTCTTCGCTTCCTAGAAGCTTAGACATCATAGGTTGAGTCAAAAATCAAAGTTGATCGCACATATTGATCCTTTAAAATACCTCCTAAGCAAAGAAATGCTCACCGGATGACTTTCAAAGTGGGTAATGATCTTAAGTGAGTTTGACATTGAGTACATAGACATAAAGACCATCAAAGGGCAAGTGATTGCGGACCAACTAGCAGAGGCACCTATTCAGGATCATCAGCCTATTATTCATGACTTTATTGATGAATCTATTATGACACTACAACCAGTGATTGAGGTATGACAACTATATTTCGATGGGTCATGCACAAGCCATGGTGAAGGGGTAGGAATAGTGCTCGTCACTCTAGATAATGATACAATTCAAAAATATTTCAGACTCAACTTTCCTCGCACAAACAACATAGAAAAATATGAAGCGTTGGTCATCGATTTAAAGATAGCAATTCAATGGAGAATCAAGAAAATTAAGGTCTACAGAGATTTTTAGTTGGTCATTAGCCAAGTCAACAATGATTATATGACAAAAGATGTGAAGCTAATACCATACAAAGCACAGATGGAATGATTGCGCACCAAGTTCCAATACATATTCTTTGAGAAAGTACCACGAGCTCAGAACAAAACTGTAGACGCGATGACTACCATAGCATCACTGATCGATATTCCAGGAAACAAAACACGATTCCAGTTTCTAGTAGAACAACTCTTTGTGCCATCACATCAAGCATCCATCACAGAATCAACATGCATCCTTGTTGGTCCTGAAACCCCATGGTACAAAGATGTATACAACTACCTCCAAAATAGTGTCTTACCTACCAACTTGTCTAGAAACAAGAAAAAGTCCCTCATCCATTAAGCCTCTAGGTATACCATTCTCTCAACTACTCTATATAGACAAAGTCTAGATAGAACACTACTACGAGGTCTCATTTCCATGGAATCCCAAAGAGCTCTGTGTGAGGTACATGAAGAAATTTGTGGAACCCACGGAGGTGGCAATGACTTAGCTAAGAAGATCATCCGCATGGGATACTATTGGCCCACAATAGAGACAGATGCACACAAACATGTACAAAGGTGTAGGAAATGTCAGATTCATGGAGACCTCATCCATGCACTAGCCCAAGAACTAAATCCTATCACATCACCATTGCCATTTTCTATGTGGGGATTTGACCTAGTGGGAAAAATTACACCTTCTTTAGCAAATGGACACAAATATATCATAGTAGCAATAAAGTACTTCACTAAATGGGTGGAAGCAATTACCCTCACTTACATTACCAGAAAGAAGATATCAATGTTCTTACTTAACCACATCATATGTCGATACGAGATCCCGCAAACTATTTTGATAGATTATGGTACGCCTTTCCAAAACAAAGATGTCGAAGAGCTATGTGAATAGTTCCATATCAAACAAGATTTATCTTCATTTTATTGTCCTAAAGGGAACAACCAAGCCGAAGCTACAAACAAAACAATTTTGAAAATCTTGAAGAAAATAGTGAATGAATCAGGATGAGACTGGCATTTACAACTTAGTCCTGCATTATGGGCATACAGAACTAGTGTGAGAAGACCTACAAGAGCCACTCCTTTCTCCCTAGTCTATGGATCATAGGTGGTACTACCCCTTGAAGTGGAAATCCCATCCCTAAGTATATCATTGAAGAAACTGATTATAGATGAAGACTAAAGAGTAGCAAGGCTCAGTGAACTAGAGTTACTAGATGAAAGAAGATAACATGCCTTCAACCACTTACAAGGCTATCAGAATTGCCTTATAAGGAATTATCATAAAAAGGTGAGGTCACAAACATTTGAGGTAGGAGACCTTGTCCTCATGGAAAATCAAAAGAACCAAGCAGAAAGAGTGAAACCAGGAAAGTTTGAGCCTAACTGGTTAGGACCATATGTCATTGTCAGCTCTACCTAGAGTGGGGCATACCAAATGGTGACACCAGAAGGAGATCAGCTCCCCAGATACATCAAAAACATGCACCTCAAGAGGTTCTACTCTTAAGACCTCAATGGTTAAGGCACCTATCTACATATCCAGAAAATACAAAAAAAATCAAAAAATACAAAATGTTACCTTTGTGAAAACCTGGTAATTAGGCACCTTGGTGACGAAAAAAAATCAAACAAGCAAAAAAGTAAAGAGAAAAAAAATTGGTCTCTCAGTGAAAACCTAGCAAATAGGTGCTATTGAGTAGGTGCCTTGGTGAAAACCTGGCAAACAAGCGCCAAGTGTTCTAATCCAGCTTCACCATTAATGAACTCCAAGATCAAAAGCTTGAGCACACTACAAATGAAAGACTGGCTACCTAAGCTATATCCAGAAGCACAAACCCCTTTGAGCACCAACACTTATCCATGGTTACTACTGGTTCACTATACTTGGGGGTGATTCTAAATGGTCTGGCAAAAATCCTAAAAAAATCAAAATGTCATGAGAAAATCAATTTTCATAAAAAATAATCAAAATAATTGCAAAATCCCAAGCAATAAAACCAACTCGGTTATCAAGAGAGAAAAGGGCAATCATGTCCAGTCATTCAATGTCACAATCATGAGCTTTACGAATCAGCATTGGGCTGATATGACATAACTTTATCAATCTATCAAATCTATCAACAAGTAACTAGCGACCAAGACAATCTATCAAATGTCACAATCATGAGCTTTGCGAATCAGCATTGGGTCCATCTGACACAACCTAATCAGCCATCCAAATTGATCAAATCAATCAAATCCTATCAATCATCTTACATAGTGATAGTTACACTAAAAAACAAACAGGTCAATCTTATATGAGTCATCTATTACTGAAACCAGACACACTCAAGCAATCAAGCCAATCAAGCCTATCAAAAGAGTCAAGCCAGTCAAGAGAATCCAACTGAATCAAGGAACCATCCAAAAATGTTGACTAGGTCAGTCTGTCAGTCATATGTCAGTCTCTATTTTGCGGTTATGTTCTTACGCTACTCCAGGATCCACCATGTGAGGAGAGTAGCTATGATAGATCATGAATTATTTTCTTTGATTGTTATTTGTTGAATGTTCACTTCGATTTCAGGGCCATGATGATTTAGGATAAATGCGGTAGGCGCTCACTTATCTGTCAGCCGCACAGTTCCACAATTTGAGCTTAACCCTGGGAAAGAATTGGACATTTCTTCTCTTTTATTTTCTTGTTTAGTTTATAGAATCAAGAGTTTTTAGCACTATTCAAATGGACTCTAAGTGCATTGGAGTTCTATCTTGGTTTCTATGGTCTTTTCTTTTTTGCAATCAAGAGCTCACGATGCTATCCAGATGGACTCTAGGGGTGTAGGAGTTCTATCTTGTTTGCTTTGGTCTTTTTTCTTTATGGAATAAAGAGCTTGCAGTGTTATCCAGATGGACTCTGGGTGCACACGAGTTCTATCTTGGTTTCCTTTATTTTAGTTAATTTAGAGGACAAAGCGGTATCTAAATTGTCAATATTTGGGTGCTTTTGGGTCTCTTTCTTTTCAAATAGGAAACATAGCTGAACCTAGATGGTCAATATATTTGGGTGCGCTAAGTTATCTTTCTATTCAATCTCTCTTCTCCTTCTGCTTATCAAGGGTCATGGCGGTATCCAGATGGTATGTGATTTGGATGCATTGGACACTCTTCAGAATTTCAAAAAATAAAAAAAGATGCAATGATGACAAATATTGGAAATAGGGGCAGGAACTTTGGACACTCATCCTTTCTATCAATTCATATCTATCAAAAAAGAAAAACAAAATAAAAAAATCCTTTCTATCATTCCATTTCTATTAGATCAATCTCAGAGAACATCTATCCAAACTAACTTCCTTCTAATTAACACATGCATTACTCAGATATTTTGTGCATAATAGATTGCATTCATTCCATTTAAGTGCATCAGAAAAATGAAAAAAAATAGCAAATGCATCCATGGTAAATCATAAATCACATGCATCCATAATCATCTCATATAAACATGCATTTTATTTCCACCATCCTGCATAAACATGTCAGTATCATAGGAAAAGTAAATCATCCATCTATGAGTCTGCATATTAGAATCATATTGCATATACATTTTCATCACTTAAACTAAATCATGTTGAATCATACATATAGCAAGTAAACCAATGCACATCATATCAAAACATTAGCTGCATCTCATATAAACCAAAATATCTGAGTACAATGAACGGTCGCAAGTATGAACAAATGAAGGTAATAAACATATATATCAATAAATATTAGTGTGTCAGGATACAAAAATGGATAAGACTTAGAGTATATCAAATGAACATCACTACAAAAATGGTACATGATACAAAAGTGGAAAGGTACACAATCAACAGGTGCTACCCCCACCCTCACCGCTAGGTGGACGAGGGGATGGCATATCAGTAGCAGGTCTCTATGATGAACTAGGAGCACCAACACCACTACTCTATGATCTCTGAGCCCTACTGGATCTCTGAGAGGCTGTATAACTAAAAACTCTCTGCTCGACAGGAACTGCACCCTCATAGTGGCACCTCTAGTACTCAATCTCCCTCTAGGCATCATGCCTAGATCTATAATATATGTCCAATACATCCCAATGGGAAGCATCTTGTACACTATCAATAAAAGAATAAACCTTAGCTCAAGCCTGTCGCTCTCGAGCCTCAGTTGTTACAATTCTAGCCTCCGTCGCACCTGTCTTGGCCTCAACAGCTATCACTCTAGCCTCCAAAGCAGTGGCCTGTGCATCAGAGGAGGAAAGTCTGGCCTGTAAATAAAAAATCTACTATGTAAGTCTCTCTAGATCAGAAGGATCTATGTCCATCCCTCCCATGGCCACATCCATGTCACCCTCCTCTACTCTATCACCCAATCCCTCATCTCCCCTCCCCCTCACCACCCAAGAATCACTCTCTGAACTCTCCCCAGTACTACTTCCTGTACTGCCACTACCAATAGATGAACTCATGCCTGCACTCTCAGCATCCAAGGCCTCAATATCTATATCCCTTATCTCAATATATACATCCTCTACAACCACCTTCTCCTCCACCCTTAGAGCCAACACAATGCTAGTACGCTGGTGTACTCTCCATAATAAATGAGGTGCCTCCTCCTCCATTGCCTCCTCATCCTCCAAGACAACACTCAACCCAAGTCTTTGAGTACTATTCCCACCACCACTATGCCCACCCCTCATCTGAACTCCACCACCAACACCCCCAGGACCAGGATCATCTCCCACATCATCTCCCCTTCCCCGTCCTCCATCTCTACCTTCGTCCCGTCTGCCATCTTGACCACCAACCCTACCTCCATCCCAGACTCCAACCCTACCTCTGTTATGACCACCATCCCTCCCTCCATCATGACCTCCCCTTCCTCATCATACCTGATGGCACCTCCTCATGCGAGTCCTAGCAACAGGACGCGACACATCGGTAAGTGCAACTGGCTAGGTCTGTGCCCATCAAGCATCATACTGAGGTGTAGTGCCTACAAAATATCAAACTCAATATTAGTACCATATCAGATAAGAAACAAGTATCGTAAGCCAAATAAACTAAAAGTGTAGTAAGGAATTGATACAAATGCATAGAACAACCATACCTACTTCTATATTAGCAGATCACCATGTCCATGCCATAGAAAGTAGGCCTACAAACTCAGTCTACACAATGTCTAATGAAATGACACCACCCTAGACCACAGTATCCCTTGACCTATGAGAAAAATATGCATATGTGTCATACACATCCTGCTACTCTCTGAATTATCACAACACCCTATTGGTGTTGTGAAAATCAATCATATGAACATGGTCTATTTCACAACCAATCAGGTATCTCTGCTGGCGGTAAAAGGGAAGATGAATATCCTCTCCATCCCATACAAGTCACTCTCTATATGGTTTCTAGATGAAATGGGGCATCATGTCTAACTACTAATGCCAATACAATAGATGACCCATGTGGGTCTGGACGATGGCACCATCATACATGAAAACATATGGCCTATTTATAGGCAGATCATGAGTACCAATAGGATGACATACATTAATGTGCTCCCACACCCATATTTGCAGGAGGGTAGCACCACAACCAAGTGAATTTCCATTAAGGTAAGCCACATAAAACATATGAAAGTGTATATGTGTTAGCATAGATGGCCCCCATCCATAAATAGTATGATCCCAAACAATACTCTACAAAATGGAACCAAAGCCGATAGAAAATCTGCATTGGCGATGATCAGGACATAAGATGTCACATTTCAAACTACCTAGTAAAGTGGACAACCTATCAAGGCCCAAACCAAATTGAGACCATGGAATATCATAGGAACTAGATAAACCAAGCTGATCTCAGGGAAATCTAGACAACTCAGTCAAAGAAACAATGACAGGTCGGGTAGCATACTCCACAAGTGCACCCTGGATAGGAAGCTGAGGGATGCAATACACATCCTCCAAAGTAACAATACACTCTCTAGTGGGTAACCAAAAAGTGCATGTCTCAGAATGCCATCGCACTACAAGAGCTGAGATTAGACCCCTATTGGTCATGATCTCTAGCAATTAACAGATCCAGTATAAACCTAAGGCCCTAAGAATTGACCTCTCATCCTCCGATAGCTGGAACCTGTATACAAGACTCGCCGGTCTAGACTCCCAACAATGCAAAATCCTCCTAGTGAACTGCACACAACAATACATTAGAAATATATTAGTTTCAGTCATTAAAGGAAGTGTCAAAAACCAGAATAAGCAGATACGAGACAAGGAAATCAGGTAAACACTTACAAATTTACAATTGTGGTAATAAAAACTACATATGCGGTACTGTTATGCGATTGCGACACACAATAGTCAATTACAACAATTAAATTGCAAATGCGGCATACAAACATGGATAATGTGGAACTTTTATCAATTACGTAACTAAGCCGACAATTGCTGCACTCAAACCACAATTGCGGCAAAACCGCAGATGATTGTGGTAGATTATGCAAAATATTAGAAAACTACAAATTTTAAAAGTGAGAAATTAGTGCATTAATGACACACAAAGAGATAAAACTCATTGGACGTCCTATGCCAGCTAGCCTCTGATATGTACAGACTCAGTTAGATATGTGTGTCACTCTAGGAAGGCCCGCCATCACACGAAAATAGGAGAAAAAAGCAGAGAAAACTAAAGACAAACTCACCGAGATTTCAAGCGCTCCAAGAAGGCAATGTGACAAATGAATGATTCACTTGGCTACTTATAGGGATTTCTAGAAACCCTAATTTCTCTAGGAGGTTTGATTTTTCCCTAGTCCTTGGTAACTTTGACAGTCAATATTAGAGGCAATATAAGGCATTTTTCAAATCAGTCAGCTACCCAGATTCAGAAATTGCAGTTTCAATAAATTAACGCTCATGTCGCAACTTTTCACTCAAATTTGTTGAGGGGGAATAAATACACCTACTATCACTGGTGCAAGCTGGAGCAAGATCAAAATCAAAGAATCTTTGACATACTGTGACAAGTCACATCGCATTAAAGAGGGGCAAATGTAGACACCCTAAAATGGACAGGTTTGCGACTTGACATTAAAAACACTAATTTTCATCTATTAATTAATGGTTTTTAAATCATTAATTAATCATCTATTTTTCTCTAAATTCATTCTGCAAATCATCTAATCTAATTCCCAAAATTAATTAAATAATTAATTTTATTTATTTAATTAACCTTAATTGATTAATTACTATTAATTAATTAATTAAATTCAGTTTCCTATAGTATAAATTCAAATATTTGAACTTACTGATTAAATTCTTCCAATTAAATTAATTTCAATTAAATTAATTTAATTTCATCAAATAAAGAAATTCTAAATAAAAAAGAATTCAATTATCTCACATGTTGAAAATATTAATTAAATAAATAAATTAAATATTCATTTATCTTCAAAGAGATAACTCCAATCAGATCACATGGGTTACTCCACCCATCTCTCCAATTCACGTGGGTAACTCCACCCACCTCTTTAGTTCAAAAAGGTAACTCACAATTAGCTCTTCAGTCAACCAAACTCTATCTCCTCTTTACCAATTGAAGAGGTGGAGTTTATTGATGGCTTCTCTAGTTCCTTTTAATCTCAACCATTCATCTCCCTATCTTTGGGATTGATCTCAACCGTTCATATCATCCCCAATTCCTATATAATAAACCCTTCATAATTATTTGAAGGATCCAGGATTTCAAGCTCTCGTGCGCCATTACTATGTCAGTTTGGTTCTAGAAATCAAGCCATCTTGCAATCACACACCCATTTCAAGTATCAAATTCTTGATGCTTCTCAAATCATAGACGCTTCCCACACCAATACTGAGCATCAAAAATAGTGTTTTGGAAGGAGTAGAGATAGACAATAGAAGCTTCAAGCACTTTGGGGTTTACATTCATTTGTTTTCCTTTCTTTTCTTGTAAATTTTATTGGTTACGTTTCAAGTTATTCATTTTAGTAGTTTTTGTGTATTTGATTTCTATCATTGTAAGTGCTACTAACCCCCACCTTTGGAAAGCTTGGGAATCATGAATCGTGAAAGAGGAGGTGTACACATACAGTTAGGTCATACATATTGTACACATTCTAACAAGTGTAGTACACTTAAGAAATCCTTTCAAGGAAGGTGGATTTAACAATCCTATTGTAAATATCTTAACCGAGTGCACACTACATCAGTGTTGCTAAAGCTCTTAATAGAGTAGATCCTAATAGGTCTCCACATTAATACTCCTAACAGGGTAGATCATCAGAAGTGATCAAATTGTAAGCCTTAACCATCTCCCTTCCAATCTGTAGATAGTGAAGTTTTGTGGGTGCCACCCCCACCACAGTTTTTATTTCCTAACAGGAGTTTTCTGAGATATCATATCTTGTGTTATGTATCTATTACTTTCATGAATGTTTCTATGAATGTTACATACAATTAAGTTTATGAATTAATATTACATGCATAAGAAAGAACATCAGATTTGGTCAGTAATACAGTAAAGATTGATTGCTAATGAAGTAAGGTGAAAAGTGTTAAAAGTTTTAGAGGTACTGATTCACCCCTCCCCTCTTAGTACTACTTACCATTAATCCCAACACATAATATGCATGTGGTCAATGTCACACAATGATGCAAAATAACTAATGCAGATGCATGAGGATAGTGTTGTGCACTTTTTGTGCATAATTGTGTGAGTCTATGCTTAAATCATTTGGCTCTTTGTGAAAAACAACAATCCCCATCATGTTGGTGTTGAGTTAAAGGTTGTACCACTTCACTTTATTAACTTACTACCCACTCTTGACAATGTATAATAGGTCTTTTTCATTAACATGAGTATAATTCATCTTGGTGCATTCCATCTTGTTCTTGGTAGCTAGATTAACATGAGTATCATACAAGTTTGTGAGATCATGTTGATTAATGCATGATAGATCAAATGGATGAATTACCTTTATCAATTCCATTTGGTGATCTTCTTGACAACAAGGTAGCATATTACCTTAATTAGCCACCAATTCATGCACTCATTTTGGTAAAGACTTGTAAAAATTTGATTATTAGATGCTACTTTACTTAGTTGACATAGATTTTGCATATTACCTTTAGCTATGGTTGCACAAGGTATTTAGGTTGACTTTTTTTTTGTTTTGTTTTGTTTTGTTTTCAACAAGATTATTTACAAGCTTAGACATTTTGTATTCCCACAAGCTTGTCCTTCCAATGTCTAATTTGGAAACCACACATGTAGGTGAGTATAGGACATTTTGGTATCACTAAAATACTTTCAATTCTTCAATTGATCTTTTATTGGCTTTACATGTAGACATTGAGTGTCATCTTGTACCCCTTATTGTAGTGGAAAGCCTTCAAACAAGGCAATAAGACTTTATTTATGTGGTACCACAATGATCATTGGAGTCCTTTAGCATGAATTTTATTAGCGACCTTCCAACCACCATGAAAAAATGGCTTTATTTTGTATTTGATAAGTTCTTCAAAATGGTTATCATGATTACGCACCAGAAAAAATCATCATGCATGAAAGTCATCACATACACCTACTCTCATGATTGTTGTGGTTGACAAACTTGCACCCTCAAATGACCAAATAAGAGTGGTCAAACACACATTAGTACACCTCTCTAGCATCCACAACAAAACATAACCACACACATGAGATGATGACCTACCAAACATCCAAGATACCTAAAACACAAGTATTAATAACTTTATGGAACATGGTTGTTTTTTGACTTGTCTCATTTTCCAACTAGAATTGTCCTCCAACATATTCTCTCATGGTCCATAAACCTTAGAGATGCACACAAGGGAACACAATGGATAAACACAATGCTTCCTACAAGACATTCATGATATCCACTGACATGTACACAAGACCTCTCCATAGAAATAATTACTTCCTAATAATTATTTGATGGTAACGATTCACTAAAAGAAAGTGTTTATTAAATTGTTAAGAAATTAATTTAATTGTTTGATATTGATAATGGTAGGAATTGAAAATGATAATAATAATAATTAAATATAAGATAATAATACTAGGAATATTAAATAAATTTATTAACACAAAAATTAAAGTAGAACGTAGAAAAATTAAAAAATAAAGACAATAGATAAATAAATAGTAAAGTAACAAGCATTCTTAGGTTTGATTAGTTAAATGATTGTCAAACTAAAATTTATCTCAAGTAAAAAAAAGTTATTTCTAGTTGATTTATTCATTACTTAGGTGAATAAATGGGAAACTAATTTTTCTTTATTGTTTATTATATTTATAATAATACAATAATATGTTTATTATCTAATTGATTAATTGATTGGGTCCCTTTACTTTATTATTAAACTTATCATTATTTTTCTTAATATAAAGATTTGATCATTCATTGTAATCACATCAATACAATTCTTAGGTTGTTGAAAATGTTTGTCTTGCTTGATCTTCATTTGCGAGAGGCAGTTAGGTATTTGTTTGGGAATTGTGGGATTCAATTATTGTTCAGGCTTAGAATTGTCACCCTAAATCAGGCATTAAGGCTTCATGGCAATTCTATCTGACAATGGAAACTTCCTCTAGCTATGGGTGAACTATGGATGAGGAAGAGTCTCCGAATTCTAGGCCAATTCCTATTTGGTATGGAATATCACCTCCTGATTGACAATTGAATTGAGAAAAGGAAGAAAGATTTTAAAATTGAACTTGCATGAATAAAACTAGAAAAGGTGATACACCAAGAAGATTTAGATCTTTCAAAAGCTTCCAACTGATACTCACTTAACATACCCTAGGGATCTCTGCACTATCTTTCACTGTCCAA
Source organism: Thuja plicata (assembly GCA_018584345.1). Taxonomy (NCBI): domain Eukaryota; kingdom Viridiplantae; phylum Streptophyta; class Pinopsida; order Cupressales; family Cupressaceae; genus Thuja; species Thuja plicata. Next base: position 110,956 of record MU223612.1, read on the forward strand.
TACATAGGCTAATTGGAAGGCCAAAACTAGGGTTTAACCACAAGAAGTAATCTTACCATTAACAACATGCATATTTTGCAAAAGGCTTATATTCTATAATATAGAATAGGAATTAATGCAATTCACTAATCCATTATGTTACAGATGTATTACTCTTGGATGCAGAAAATTGAAAAGGAACTTGAACAAATGATCACAATAAGATGTATGGAAAAAGTGGGGCAACTATATTCTTCTCAAAATCTGTATACAAGTTACATGTATGAATTTCAGAATAATGGCAAGGAATGGTGGAATCCTCTTGCACAAATCAAAATTACAAGCATGAACTTACAATGGAATACAAAAACATGAACAAATAGCTATAGGAATAGAAAATTCACTAAAGCTCTTCTCTCCACCAATATGACCCCCTCTAAACATGAAGTAAATCTACCACTAAATAGCCAACATGGATTATTTCAAAAACTAATTCCCCCCAAAACCCTCCATGATAGATCTCCCAAATTATAGGGCCAAATTAGCACCCTAAATCCAAACCCTAAGCCTTGCACCCCTAAGTTGATAGATAAGAATATATCTTATTACATACTTTATCAACTTTTACCTTTTCGAATACATGACATTGCAACCCTAAATACATTACCACCTTATTTGAAAACCTGAAAACCTAACTTCAAAGGGGATGAAAACTCTTATCAACTCGGCATCATAATTAATCTCAACTCTACCGACACCACACCACTGTAGTTGATGTAACTGCAGTTTGTTTGGTCACCACAGTTTGTAGTCGACTTGACCATCTCAGTTTGAAGGGATAGTTTTGAGACTTTGTGGCACTAAAAGTACCACCATGGCAATATGGAGGTAATGTCGATATAATGGGAACTGCAACTACATTTACTCCATCTGACAGTGGATTTCAAATGTGAGTAAAACACAATGCATTTTCATTGATTTCATTTGCGAGTTAGGGTTTTTTCTTTGTGGTGCCGCCATGTTGAAACTGGAAACCATGAATCTCTGCAATGTATCCACCTCTTTTCTGTGTAGAAACTCTAGTTTCATGAGCTTTAGGAGGGAAAATTATGTCATTTTATGCTCACTGTAACACATGGCATCTTTCTATTGTATTTTTCCTTCAATAAAGGCCATGACTTTTGGTCTTCTTTTTCTTTGAACTTGGGCTTCAACTATAAGTCATCTTCCATTTTCTTGAATTTTGGGACATTTGGTGATATAATGTCTTTAAGCCAATACAAATGGCGCCGCATAGTTGTTTGTAACTTGGGTTTCTTGAGCTGATGTTTTACCACTATCGCGGGTTTTGAACTGCAGTGTATAAAGGAGACTCTGGAAGTACTTCATTGTTTGTGGCCACCACTGTAGACTTGGAATGTATTACCACTGCAATCTTGGAATGGTCTCAAGCTATGGTTGAGATGTCAAGCCCATAAAATTTGGTTTTGAACTAGGGATGTCTCAGCCACAGCTTCAGACTCATCCCCAGTTTGTAGTGTGACATAGAACAACACCACTGCTAGTCTGGGAGTGACCTCAAACTGTGGTTGAGGCATCGAGCTACCACAAAATTTGGCCTTCACTACTTAGTCATCTCAACAACAGCTTGAGACTCATCCCCATTCTATAGTGTGACATGGAATTGGGGAAAAACACCGCAACCTGTGCTATTTTGTCCTTTGAATGTCGTGGGTTGTCTTTTAGCTTCCTCCTTCAAACATGCGGGCAACAAACCAAGCTATGAATATTTTGTCTCAACCACCATGTGGGTTCTCTTCAACATAAAAAAAGTAGCTTATGACTGAAAGGTGTGGTGGATGCATTTGGTTTAAACTCTATGACATCTTTCAGTCATAAGCTTCACATTTTTTTTGCGAGTTGATACAACCATAACTGAAAGTATAAAGAGAATACACCAACAACTTTGCACATACAAATAAGTGATTATTATTACTTTGTTTGCTATAGAATAGAGATGATGTGAAGCTTGATAACCATGAGGTTTCTTTTTCTATGTCGACTCTCTCAATGTAATCATTACTTAGTGTTTGATAAATGTTGGAACACTTTGCTTGATGTCAACTGTAGCTTTAAACATTCATATAACTTTTGAGCTAGTCTTTGTTTACTATGGAGCCCATTACTATAGCACTTCTTAATGTTCAACTTCACTTTCATACCCACATGCTATCATTTGCAATATTTTTAAATACCCACATGGATTTTGAACTTGCAGTTGAAGTTGTCAGTTTTGATGCTTGTCTGAATTTGAAGTAAAACACAGGTTATTGTACTGTTTAAATGTTTTAGAAAACATTCTCCTTGCTGTCACAACTTTTAATAAGCATAAAACATGCTTGCCTGTTTAGACCAAACACTCTTTTGTATTAGCTGTGCTTTGTTTTATCTGCAAAAAAAACTTGAGATATTTCTCCTCCAGTATGCTTGTAAAACATAACTATTTCTTGTTTAACTGATAACAGTATGAGCAAAACATATGAAACCTGAGTATGTTTAAATTTTAAAAAATGTTTAATGCAGTTAGTGTAAAAACACACTATTTCTTTTAAATGCATACAAGATTTTACCCATGGGGTCCGATCACGGGCTCGTGACTCCCATGGGTCATTCTCAAAATGAGAAACCCTAATTGGCATATATGTTTTAACATCTTTGCAGACCCTGTACTGTCATCATGAATGTATATTATCTTTTAGTACAGTAGTATAAGATGTATTCATTTAAACACTCTGCATTTAGATATCTTTTGAAAATTAACATGAAGACATGAGTTGTATCTCTTTGAAATCAACATCATTAAGGTTGATAGATAATCACTAACATTCCATTCTTGATGTCTATCTTCTGTGCATGTTCCACCATCATGAATGCAAACTTATGCAGATACTAAAATTGTTAATTTCTATCCTTATTTGCAGCTTCCATATTTCTTTGTTATGCATATTCTTTTGAAAATTCAGCTCTTAAACATGAATATAACAACATCATTATGTCATAGAAAATATGCTTGAACATCAGGCCTGTGTTTTTTTTTTTTAATCTTGATATTCAAAAAGTGAACCTTTAACTGTTGTCTGAAAGCATAAAGATGTACTTACTATAGCAACATTTCTCAAACTCTCTTCTTTTCATGAACGTAGTGGACTTTAGATTCTCGATTATGCATTTCTCCACATTTCTTTGTTCATGTGCCTCCTGTAGCATCTTTTGAATTCATTCATGTGTCTGCATCTTATCCTTCTTATGCATGTGAGCAGTAACCTTCTGATATGTAAACAATCCCCTTCTGCATGTAATGGCTTATGTGAAGTTTGAGCACGGGCTCGTGACATCCACTACATTATTTTCCCCTACTTACTACATTTAGTCATACATGTTTGCCCACTTGCAAACAAAACACTGTTTAATTTATTAGGTCATCAAATCATATGCATCAATTAACATTTGTGAGTGAATGTATGCCAAGATGACATTCACTCATGAGTGTTGGTTGGTTTGTATCATTTGTTGAACTAGTAGGTTAACCAAATTCTGAAAACTAGTTTCTCAGATGATATTCTAAGTTTTCTTAGATATCTGATTTGATAGAAAATAATAATATATATCCAAGTGATCATAAATAGTAAAAGGTTTCATGTTTCGAACAAGTCCCTTTAATACTATTTTTCAAATACTGTGAATGAATGTTTTCTCATTACATTGTTTTCATTAGATTGATATGCAGTTTTTATAGGATTTGAGAAATACAAATCCACAGAATGCCAAGAATACCTGCATACAAATAACCTATTACAAGAGAGAAGAAGAAGGAGGAAAAAGCAGAACTCAGAAGTTACTCAAAAAGTGAGAGAAAAAATTATAATCTGAATTAATGAACAACAATTACAAAGTTCAACCTTAAAAAGGTGAACGAAACCCTAAAAGGTAAAAGCTAGGTTGCACATTTATAATTAATAAAAGAATTAATTATTAATGCAC
>MU223612.1:117608-130163 GCA_018584345.1 Thuja plicata
AACTTAACTAATTAAATCAACATGATTTAATTAATAAGCAAACTAATGCTTACTCTAACAGTTTTTAGAAAAACTGATTGTATGCTATTTTTTTTGCTTAGATCCAGCTGGATCTAACACCCCACTTTCTTCTCCTGATGTAGGTAAACCCTGAGGGACCTAAATGCAGATGCAGAAACTAACTAGGAACCATGGAGACCTAAATGCAGATGCATAAACTAACCACAAGGCAATGCATGGGACCCTTACTCCATACTTTCAATTATGCATTCTATTCTGCAATGTACTACTATTGATATGAAAAGAAAGATGAAACAACACTTATACCATACATTCAGTTTGAATGCACAATGTAATTGATCAATTATAATTTAGAAATTCTTGAGTGTGATCAACTCTTAGAGTACAAATAATAACTTTTGAAAATGAATGTAGTGGTAGAATGCTTATTAATAATATCTGAAGGATAATATTAATGAGACTCTTCAAAAATGCAAATTTTTCCTATTTGTGTTTACTTTGATGCAATGCTGAAAATTAGGGTAAAAATTATAATTAAAATCCAATGCAAATTATTTTTGATAATAAAAAGTTACAAAATAAGGGTCTAACCACGTTACAAAGACAAACCAAAAATGTCATTTACATAAGGTCAAGAACAAACTATTGACAAGACACTAGTAGAATTACTAGTAGCCCACATCAAGAGTGGGTAACAATTAACCCATAGTATGGGGAGGAGAATGAGAAACTAAAGAATAATCTTTCCTATGTTGACAAAAAACTATCCAACAATATTATCACTATGATCCCCACTATAAGGGGGAGCAAGTGGAGAAATCCTATTTATGAGACTCTCAACACAAGGGGTAGGGTGTTGACAAGCACATCAACAGGCAAAGGTTGGAGCAAAATAAAAGTAGCAAACAAAGATGGGTCCACATGGATAGAGGGGACCACATCATCCATAGGGTCTAAGGAGGCAAAAATAGTAGCAAGAACATCATATTGAGGGGAGTTGTCATCAGAATGTGAAGAGTCATCAAAGGAAGAGTCAAAAGTTAGGATAGTCAAATGTTCACCATTAGCGTCCTTCCACTAAGTTGTAGTGCATTTACGATGTGAGAGAGAATAATATATTACTTGGTGACCAATAGAGAAGCACCTAAAACATCAAAAAGGGAGACCCTCATAATCCAATAGTTGAATTCATGGGCTATACCCACCCATGGGAACCACATGCCAAGGAAGAGGTGTGGAGATGTCAATATCAACCAAAATGCTTACAAAGGTAGAGAGACAAATGGAGGTAGTGGTATCATCCACCTTTCAGAAATGATCAATAGAGTTTTTGATGGCCTCAAAATAGGAATTCTCCCAAAAATAAAGGGGGAGATTAGGAAGAAGAACCCAAACTCAAATCATAACAAGTGGTTTAATAAGAGGGTTGAAGGAGAAAATTTAGGACTTGGCCGAAAGAGAGTGAGTCCCCCAAGCCCACACCTTGCTCATCACCGGATCTCAATCATAAATAAAAGTAGCAATAAAAAACCCCTTAGGAAAAGGAAAAAGCTTAATATTTTTTTTAATGAAAGGGGAAAAGCTCAATGTTACCAGAGACTAAGAGTCTCCAAGAACCCATCACCCAACGATCAAAATTAGGTAGAGAAGGCTAGAAAACCAAAAAATCTACAAAGCAATGCACAACATTGGTATAAGTCCACATTGTATACCACATCAAGGCCAAAAACCACCACAAGGAGGTCTTTGCACAACCAAGAGGTCAATATTTATCCTTGGGAGGAAGAGTAGAAATAAATCTGGAAATACAAGCAAAATTTTGCCCATCAATAACACACTAACTCATTTGTGTGCATTTTCCGATGAACATTTTTGACAAACCTTGTTTTATTTGTGTTGTCGGAAATTAAGAGGCTAATTGTGTCATTTTCTTTATTTTTTTCAAACTTGCCCAACGTTTGTCAGAATTCTGACGTATATGACTTTTGTTGGTGACTAAGTCGAAAGGTCGTCGAAATTTTGATGACAAAATGAAAATTTAAAAAGTAAAAAAAAAAACCGTTAGGGTTACTCAAGTATAAAATATAAAATGCCACTGTATTTTTTGTGACCGTGACAACGATTTGTTATGTTTGTGAAGGTTATAGACCAAATTATTTTTTATAGTCTGATTTTTTTTCCTTTGAAGAAAAATTATGTCAGACAATATAGATCCAGAATAAAATAGGGAGAGAATTGCTATATTGTGGTCTAACTTGAAAAGAAAAGGTGATGGGAAATGTTATTGTCCTTGCAAAAAATGCAAGGGCTTAAAGACGAGAAGACTTTTAATCACAAGAAATGAGAAGCATTGGAGGGAGCATGGTCACAGTAAAGGGAGGCATAATTATCATCCGTTAGTAAGTTGTTCATTATACATGTGTTTATATTTATTGCATTTTAAAATGTCTATATCATTTTGATAATTTATATACATTAAAAATCACTTCATAATGAAATCATGATAATGGATTTTTTATATTGATCATTATTATATAGGTGGGGCACCCTAGGGCACATGATATGGACTATGATGACTTGAAGAATGTGATTTTCCAAGTGGAGGAACATGGAGGCGTGAACATCGAAGCCGAAGATAATGATCATATGGAAGAAGATGATCATGCGTCATAAAACACTTTTGAAGATGATGATACAAATTGATTGATCCATGACACATTTAGTACTGATACTACTGATGAAGATGATCAACTATAATAATTTGATGTTGTTCATGATTTATCTATACTTGAGAAGGCACACGATCCCCTTTACGAAGGCTCCCAAACAACTATTCTCTCTTCTATATTGTTGTTGGTGAACTTGAAGGTTATGAATGGTTTATCCAACATAAAAATCTCACATATGTTAAGGTATCTCATATATGTCATATTTTTTCATCTATTTTTGTTGTTATTTCATCACTAGTAAATAAAGGGCGAAATATATACCATTAATATTCTTTATATTAACAAACTATTTTTTTCATAGATTGATAGGCAAATTTTTGTTACCACCATCAAATATTCTACCTCCCTTATATCGAGAATTATCTACCATTATGAAAGATATTGGAATGGAGTATCAAGCAATAGATGCATGTCCCAATGATCATATTATATATCATAAACAACATGAACTTGAAACAAAATGACCTAAATGTCATATCAGTAGATATCGAATAGATCAACTAACAAAAAAGGTGCCTCGCAAGGTTCTTTGTTATATTCCCATTATTCCACGCATGCAATGATTATTTAGGTGCGAAAGCTTAGCGTAATTTATGGATTATCATACACATAATAGAAGTGGAGATGAAATTATTTGAATGCCCATGGATGGTTATGCATTTAGGGACATGGAGGAAAAATGGGCACACACTTTAACGAAGAACCTCATAATCTCTAGATTTCATTGGCAGCGGACAATGTCAATCCATTTGGAGAGTTGAGATCTATTTACTCGGTGTGGCCTATTTTTGTTATAAAAAATAAAAATCCTCCATGGATGTTAATAAAGAGGGAGCACATAATGTTGGCAATGATTGTTCAAGGTATTTTTTTTTTCATTTGGTAGTCATGTACATTAAATTATATATAATATAGTAAAATGGTTTTAATAATTACACGTAATATTTCTCTTCACTCAACTAGGTAAGTACCAAGTTAAATATATTAATGTATATATCGAGCCTCTTATCGATGAGTTAATAGAGTTGTGGAATGGTGTCACTATGTATGAAATATCTAGACTAACATGACAGAGACAATTTCAATTCCATGCAATGCTTGTATGGACAATTCATGATGCCCCAAGGCTAACAAATTTTTGTGGTATGTTATAAAGATCAACTTGTACACTTTAATAATAGTTTTTTAGTTTTTAAAAGTATAAATCATATATTTTTTTAATAAATAAATAAATAAATAAATATGAAAGGCTACCCTGAGTATGAATAATATGAAAGGCTCCCCTACCCCCATTTCACCTTCATGGATCATACATGATGAATGAATTCTGGGTTCCTACTATTCTAAGGGCCAGTTGATCAAACAAAGGCATAGAGTGTGACTCTCCTAACCATCTTCTAAGAGTTATTTGAAAGGAATAGCGTTGAATCCTGAGAATGAGAATGTAGGTTTTTTCGTATCCGATAATGATGTTACCATAAAAGAAGGAGATCTAGTCAAGCAGACTTGATCTATTATGGATGTCCCCATGGGAAAGGCCCTGCCATGTTTTGTGGTGGATGCATTGGGAGTACCTATTGATGGGAAGGGGGCACTATAGGTCGAGGACCCTAAACAAAGACGTGTCAAAGTGAAATCCCTTGGGACTATTAAACATAAATCCATGCACGAACCTCTATAAACAGGGTTAAAAGTGGTGGATAGCCTAGTTCCTATAGGTTGTGGTCAACGAGAACTGATCATTGGGGATCAAAAAACTAGGAAAACTGCTACAGCTATTGATATCATATCAAACCATATATAGATATATATATAATTAAATAAATTAATATTTTTAATCTAATTATACATGATCTTGTAGTTTTTCAAATAAAGAGAAAATTTGTATGTCCAGTTTGTGGTCCAAAGATTAAATCTCATCATTCAACAAGTTTAGAAAAATAGGTGTTTGATGAGTATAGGCACTTCCTCCACAAAAATCATAAGTATCAAACTACCAAAAACATCTTTTCAATGAGAAAGAAGAGACTACATCAAAACCACAAATAATGAAACCTCGCCAATGGAAGTTGGAATATAATATAATTAATCATCAAGGTAATGTCATTCAATCAAATTGTTTATCTATCATACATTCTATGTTTGGAATTTATATTTTTATATTGTGTTTTAAAAAACTCATGTTGTAATTGATGATGATTGTCGTTGTTAACTTTTTAAAATTATATGCTTCATGAAGGTCTTCAAGGCATTAATGACCAGCTTCCAAAGGTGCTAAAAAGTTATCCCAGACAATTTAGTAGGTTTCCCTACTATGACCAACTAAAAATTATGCATTTTTTTGATATTATGCATATCAGAAAGAATATAACTGAGACATTATGGAAAATATTGGATGGAAGGTGTGATAGAGAAAAAATGTCAAATATGTAGTGACATTTGATAATCCAATCATGCAATGAAAAAATTATTTCAATAAAATATAAATGGAGATCAAATTAATATAAAACCCCTTCCTTGGTTATTAACGGAGCAACAAGGCAATGGTATAAAATAAGTCATGAAAAATTTGATTTCCCACAGGATTTGCTGTGAACATAAACAATATCATAACAAAGAAAGGTGAATTTGGGCTAGGGATGAAATGCATGATTGAAATACCTTCATTAAGGTAATTCATTTTGTTGTATATTTATTATATATTTATATACTTCATGTACTTTTCATTGTATTATGTTTACTAGCTTTGGAAAAATAATGAAAAGATCATTTTATAATTGTTGCAGTACGTTCTACCTCTATCTCTCCCAGACTAGTTTGACAACAATGTCAAGCAAGTTATATACGATCTTGGAAAATACATGAGGTAAGTAGTGATATTTGTTTAATTTTTGTATAGATATTATATTTTCCATTTTTTTAATTTGTTATGTATTATATTATATATTATTTTGTTAAGTATCATTAATAGATTTGTGCCTTGAATCACTTGTACTAGATGGTTGTTATCTAAAGAAATCCATAAAGAAGATATAAATTATTGGAAGATAAAAATTCCTTTCCTTATGATTGAAATGCAAAAGTTTCTTCCTTCTACATTTTTCAATACACAAGAACACTACCTCATACACCAAGTTGAAGATATTGAATTGTGTGACCCTGTACAGACAAGGTCAATGTGGATGGTTGAGAGACACTTAAAATTTTTGAAGGCTTTGGTTTGACAAAGAGAACATCCTGGGGGTTCTATGGTGGAAGGATATATGGGTTACAAGACTATGGTGTACATTACTGAATATCTTCCTAAGTTCACAACAAAGATCCATGTAGATCATGTTTTGGATTCCAACTCCATTAACAAATTTGAAGGGGAGTACCTGATTGGGAAAGGTAGATTGAGGAAAGTGAGATGTAATTATAAGATGTTCATGGACATTAATCTCAATACATTTTATATATATTTTTTTGGTCGGTAACAATAGAGATTTTATTAAAAGTATATCGGGATTGAACTTGGCCCAAACCAAGGGTGGATACATAGCGAGAATCCACTTTCCCCATCAAAAGTACCATAGTAGTCCATAAATAGACCAAATCAAGATTTTCTAACATTTCCTCCCTTTGTGTGAGAGCAAAGAGTCATATCGAAGAAACCCGTGTTAACATTTCTACTCTTCCTACCTTTCACAGTGTTCCAACCCTCTTCAAGTCTAGTAGCTTCTGTTCATGGAGTCTTGGGTCTGCTCATCAATAAAAACCTTCTCTTTTTGGGAATGGCCCTCAGTTGTCACCTGGTCGTCCTTCCTATTTTGAATCCCAAAAAGAGATTTTTTCTCCCTTCCAACTGGAGTGACAACTCCATTGTGCTGCTGGAAATTCCCATCACACCCTTTCTCAGTCATGCTATCATTGTTTTTCATGGGTTGATCTACCATCTTTGTAGGGGATTGTTGCATCTGCTCATCAGAAACAGCATGTGCGATGCTTTTTTGCTGCACAATTTTCTTCTCAACTGTATAGTGTTGGAGAGAAGCATCCTTCCACCATGAGGCCGACTTACCCACTCTGCCTTTATAACACTAGGCCACCATGTGTCCAGTCTCAAAATAGATTCTACATCTGAAAGGGATTCCCTCATAATCCAAAGACTGAACCCAACTACACTTTTAGGTTTTGATCATTATCTCTGGAGGAAGTGCCCTTTCAATATCCATTTCAACAAGGATGTGGGCATAAGTGGAATGGAGCAGATTTGAGGATCCTTCATCCACCATTAGAAAATTCCCTAAAGCATCACCTACTGCTTCTAAACAGAAATCAAACCATAGGTGCAAAGGCATATTAGGGATTCTCACCCATATTGGGACTTTGTAAAAAACTTCCTTAGCTGGATTGAAATCTGGGTGCCACAGTTTCAGCATCAAAGCATATTTATTCTCCCAAAACCATTGGTGATCACATAAGATACTATTTCTATCATTAGCCTTCTCAAAAACAATAATAAAGAAACCTTTGGTTGCAGTGTAAATCTCCACAAAGCCTTCCAGTATCGGCTCCCACTACTTCGAGATCCATTTGTGAAGATCACATAAGCTAGGCCACATCCCCTAAAATGACCTATCAGACCTAACTTTGAAAACACAACCAAGTTGTGATCAACCTCCTCCTCCAAATTGGTCTCCAAAATGATGGAAATAGCCGTGGGTACTAGAAGAATAGTAGTTTCCATCTTCTTGTTAGTCGACAAATGAGGGCCAAGACCCATTTGCACAATACCCTCAGGGGCCCTAAAACCACCCCCAAGACCGCCCTGTGGTTGCTTTACTCCCACCCCAAAGATAGATATTTGGGGGCTCTGGTTTTGCCCCTTCCATCCATTAGTCTAGCCACTGCCATTTGTATGCCCGGAAGCCGATGGAGAAGATTTGAGGATCCTTCATCCACCATTAGAAAATTCCCTAAAGCATTACCTACTACTTCTAAATAGGAATCAAACCATAGGTGCAAATGCATATTAGGGATTCTCACCCATATTGGGACTTTGTCAAAAACTTCCTTAGCTGGGTTGAAATCTGGATGCCACAATTTTTGCATCAAAGCATATTTATTCTCCCAAAACCATTGGTGATCACACAAGATACTATTTCTATCATTAGCCTTCTCAAAAACAACAATAAAGAAACCTTTGGCTGCAGGGTAAATCTGCACAAAGCCTTCCAGTATCGGCTCCCACTACTCCAAGATCCATTTGTGAAGATCACATAAGCTGGGCCACATCCCCTAAAATGACCTATCAGACCTAACTCCAAAAACACAACCAGGTTGTGATCAACCTCCTCCTCCAAATCGGTCCCCAAAACAATGGAAATAGCCATGGGTGCTGGAAGAATAGTAGTTTCCATCTTCCTGTTAGTCGACAAATGAGGGCCAAGACCCATTTGCACAATACCCTCAGGGGCCTAAACTGCCCCCAAGACCGCCCTGTGGTTGCTTTACTCCTGCCCCAAAGATAGACATTTGGGGGCTCTGGTTCTGCCCCTTCCATCCATTAGTCTGGTCGCTGCCATTTGTATGCTCAAAAGTCGCACGGGATGACCCACCCACCGCAAACCCTCCAAAACCTGCCTTCCTCATGCGCTAATGAAGACCCTCGGGATCATGATCCTCCCCATCGCGGTTGCAGAAAACACCCTTCATCCTGTAGCCACGCGCATGACCGTCGCCTGACACCCCATTAAAACTTAGTGACTTTGTCCTTCCACCATTACAAGCTATAGGAGCTCTCGAAGGACGGAGAGAAACCCTAGCACTCATGGACATCTTCTCTAAGAAAGGTTTTAGATACTGACCATGGGTTGGAAATTCATGAACAATCTCATCAATGTTTTCTAAAATTTAAGCTAGAGATGTACTCCCTAGGCAGAATGAAAATGCCCCACTCCACATCCCACAGATAAATCAAGATACGAGATCTTGGGGGCCTCTTAATTATTGACATAGTAAAGAGTAACCCTGCGAGGTTTGAACCTTGGTTGTAGGAACTACAGGCAAGAAGCCCCACCATTTCACCAAAGGGTCGCCCCCGAATACATTTTACATTTGTTTTTATATATTATATTTAATTAATTCTTAATCTTTAATATACATCAGTTGTAGGTTGTCTATTTATTTTTTATACAGTTGGTCGAGAGTGGGATGCACTACATTTGTATGTCACAAATAATCTTGATCTGATGACAGTATGGATTGAATGATGTCAACATTCTAGTCGCGCATTAATATGGGAAGGCATGACTTCATTGGTTAAAGAATCCCATCGTAATGAAGATTTCAATGTTACACCAAGGGAAATTGATTAAGCATATGGTTTAAGAGATAAACAAGTACATATAAATATATTAATCACCCATATTATATAATTTTTTCAATTGTATTGATTTATATATATATATATGTTATTTTTTGCATACATTCGACCAAGAATAAATATGTTTATCAACTGGTGATGCAATAATTTTTACATGTTTGACATATTGCAGGTCAAACACCACAAGGCTATGTGGTGCCAATGGTCATAAATTTCACATCAAAAAGTTGGATGACATGAAAAAAACTTGTGATTCTGGGATAACTGTAGTCTTTCAGGTGACTAATGTTTCATCTAGAAGTGACATACATCCTCAAGTCTCACAAAATCGATACTATGGAATTTTGGATGATATACTTTAGTGAGACTTTAATTCCCTCAAATCAGTTGTGTTCAGTGTCCTATGGTACATGCTAGGATTGAATCAAAATGATCTTGATAAAAGTTTTATTGAACATGATAATGAATTTATAATGGTTAATACAAGGTCATTTGAGTGAGATGGAAATGAGCCCTGTGTTCTTTGAAGCGAATCTGAGAAGGTATTTTACTTAGAGGTTCCACATAAATCGGGTTGGTCATTTTTTGTTAGACATGATCCAAGAGGAAGGACGGTAAAGTATAATGTGATGGAAGAAGAAGACACCAAAGAAGTAGATATGTAGATAATGATCACGATCGACAATTAGTTCATGATGTGCCTGACGAAGATGTTGAAGAAGACAAACTAGATCACAATTATGTTCATGGAGATGATATCCATGTCGATGATGACATTATCAAAATAGACAACAATGATGATGATGATGATAATGATCACGATCAACAATTAGTTCATGATGTGCCTGATGAAGATGTTGAAGAAGACAAACTAGATCATGATTATGTTCATGGAGATGATATCCATGTCGATGATGACATTATCAAAATAGACAACAACAATGATGATGATGATGATGATGATGATGATGACAATGATGATGAGTTGGATGAAGAAGAAGATCAATAAAATGATTGAAATGTATGAGGTATGCGATTAGTATATTATCTATTTGATATTAATTTCTTGATATAATTTTATTTGACTTATATGGCTACATAATTATTTCATTATGTTTTTAATTCTAGTGCCATTACATAATTAATTCATGATGCACCTTTTAATGTTTTTAATTCATGGTCCACCTCCAGAAGGTCCTAATAGTAGCACCATGCCACCTCTAGGAGATAGAGATAGAGAGAGTGTCGGTTAGCCCTCATTTTATGTGACATTTTTTGAACCTTTGAGGATTTCTTATTAGGATTGATACATTATTTTTTGATATATATGAGATGAGGCATGTTTTTGGCAACAAATTTATATTTTGTGTTTATTTATGGAATGTGGATTGTTTATTATTTATGTGATGGATAGTGATTTATGGTACATATGTGAGGGATTACAACATGTTTATGACGATTCTAATGTGTTGTGTATTTAGGATGTGTTATATGCTTATTATTTATTATGATATGATGTGCTAACATGTGTAATGATGTAGGATGTATGTGATGTAATGCATGATTATGATGGTTATGTATCATGTTCCTATATGGAATATGGGTGATGGCTATTATAGCTATGCGACGTATGCATGCATGATCTCTATAATGAGTTCATATTATGATCAACATTTTTTGTCAAAATTTTGATGAATTTTTTAAGAGTCATACTTTATTGGCCTTTTAATTTAAGTTTTTATGAAAAAAATTATAAATAAATTATTATTATCTTAAATGAAAACTTAAAATAAATTAGAGATATACTAAATTTACCATTCAAGTTTAATTAATTCCAGGGTGAAAATTCAATTAGTGGTAGAGTTTAACTAAACTTACTATTTAAATAGGGTTAGGGTTTTATTCATCTAAGGTGTTTGAATCACTTAAGATTCAATGGAAACATGTTAAAAAGTCTATAATTAAATAAAAATGCATAGGTTTTCACTTTTCTATCATTTTTTAAGGCCAACATATTTATGTCAAAAGAATAATAATTGTATATAACATTGATTGATTTAAGGTATTTAGACTTATTTACACATTTCTAAATGTCATTATATCTATTATATAAAAATGTCATTATAAAGGTCATTATTTCATTATATCTATTAGAGCCTATGATTTATGATTAGGATTAGGGTTTAAGGTTAGGTTTTTTTTTTTTTTTTGGCTATAACCGTGTTCCCACATGATGGTTAGTATTAAGGTTAGGGTATATATTAGAGTTGGATTCAAGATTAGGGTCTAGCATTTAGGATTAGGGTTTACTATTTAAAATTAAGGTTTAGGGTTCAACATATAAGATTAGGCTTTAGCATTTAGAATTAGGGATAGGATTAGGGTCTAATATTTATGATTAGAGTTAGGATTGAGGTTTAGCGTTCAAGATTAGGGTTTAGTAATTAGGATCAACGTTTACCATTTAGGATTATGATCTAGGTTAAGATTAAGGTTTAGCATTTAGGATTAAGGTATAACATATACTATTAGGGTTAGAATATGGTTTAATATTTACAATTAGGTTTTATTATTTAGGATTAGGGTTTAGAATTTAGGATTAAGGTTTAGCATATACAATTAGGGTTAGGATATGATTTAGCAATAGCATTTAGGACTAAGATTTAGCATATAAAATTAGGGTTAGTATATGATTTAGCATTTATAATTAGGCTTTATTATTTAGGATTAGGGTAAGATTAAGATTTAGGATTAGGATGAGAGGATATGGTATACGGTTAGGATCATGGTTTAGAGTTGAGGAATATTATTATGGTTTGGTATAGGATTTATATCATGACTGAAATTATAGACAGTGTTAGGATTTTTTTAAGGTTTTAGGGCTTATAATTTAGGATTAGGATTAGGGTTTAACATTAGGTTCATGGTTTAGGGTTTATATCATGGTTTAAATCATGGCTAAGGCTAGGGAATTGATTAGAGTTAGAGTTATGGGTTAGGGTTTGGACAAGGGTTTAGGTTTAAACCATAGATTGGGTTAGAATTGGGTTTATACTGCGTGTGTGTAAATGGGTACCTGTTGAAAATGACACAAACACTGAATAGGTCATTGCATTAGCTTGAAAGGTTAGTCAAAACATGTAAAACCACTAATATAGGCCTATTGCCTTCTAACTAGAAAGAGTGTAATCAGTTGCATATCTAGCCCTCAGAATATGCTCCAAATCAGTGACCAATACTGTCCTAGTATGAAGGATTTGATCTAAATTTAAGCTAAAAATGAGAAAAAGCATACAATCTAGCCTTAAAAAATGAAATGAAAACAATAAACTAGCATGCTAAAATAGATGAAATGTGAGTCTAGAGTGAATCTAACAACATAACAATGTAATTTGATCCTAAGATGAAGGCTTATTTGCTCTCAAAATAGGCTTCTAT
>MU223612.1:144338-196076 GCA_018584345.1 Thuja plicata
ATTAAATAGGCTAGGGGAATGGGTTAATTGCAAGTGGGTATTTGATTTAGGGATTTATTTTAATTCCTTTATAATTAAATACTATAGCCATGTTTGATTTTGATTTGATTTGATTGGTCGAAATTGAATTGAATTGTATGGCTATAATAGTTAATATAAATCAGTGATAAAAATCACCTAGCATATTAAATTGATTAAAAGAATTATGCCAAGCAGTAACAGGGTTGTTTGGACATAAATCAAGGGTATGATCACACTTAGGGAAAATAGGGTCCATAGTTGCGACAGACCAAATTCAGGTGGTTACACATACTAATCATGATTAATAATCCTAATACTAACCATGATTAATGCTAACCATGATTAATAATAACGATGATTAATACTAGCCATGATTAATAATAACGATGGTTAATACTAATTATAATTAGTAATAACTGTGATTAATAATACTAACCATAATCTTAATACTAACCATAATTAATAATCCTAATACTAAACATGATTAATACTAACCATGATTAATAATAACCATAATTAATAATAACCATAATTAATACTAACCATGATTAATAATAGCCATGATTAATAATCCTAATATTAACCATGATTAATAATAACCATGATTAATACTAACCATGATTAATAATAACCATGATTAATAATACTAACCATGATTAACAATACTAACCATAATCCTAATACTACCCATGATTAATACTAACCATGATTAATAATACTAACCATAATTAGGTAATACTACCCATGATTAATACTAACCATGATTAATAATCCTAATACTAATCGTAATAATTCTAATACTAAACAAGGAACTTAGCCGTGGACAAATTAGCTGCGAACAAATTAGGAATTAGCCGCACAAGGAAGTCATATTTTCTTGTGGGGGAAGAAGTTTGGGGAATTTTAGAGTTGTGGAGGAAAAATTGCTGTGCATGTACGAAAGGAGGTCGATGCATTTGTTTGCTCATTCTGTGATTGTCTTTGAAGCTTTTCCTTGTGAACTCTGGTATCCCCAAAGAAATCACTTTTCTCCCCATTTCACCTCTCATTTGCACATTCTAGTTGTTTGATTCGGTCATTATTTGACCTTTTGGAGCTTTCAAATCATAGAAGTTGACCTCTTTTCTATAGATTTCAAGGTTATATAATGCTTATTCTTTACTTTTCACTCCTAGGGTTTTGCTGCTTCGTATGTGTTTTGGTTTTATTGTTTTCTCTAGGGTTACACATTGAAAAATAGTTTTTGTCCAAGAAAAGATGAGTTGTAATGAATAGTACAGTCCATAATTAGTCAATTACTTTTAGTTAATATCCATAACTCACTTGCAACCACATGATTAAAAAATACACTTACAATTTTTTCAAGCAATCCAAATTATCATATGTACTTCACATTACATCAAAAATCTTCATGTTTCCTTCATTGACATTCAACAAAACAATGCTTATGTTGTACAAATTTCCATTTCCTTATGGTAGATACAACTTCTCACATAATCGCTCACAACTCAACTTACTATTCCAACTTCCTCAATAGGACCAACTCATGGATCCACACAAACTCTCAACCACTCTTACCCAACCAAACAACCACTTATTGACTCAATAAAATCTCTGATCACAATATCTGATTACATTCATTTTCATGACTGATTCCATACCCTTCTTGACTGCTCACACTGATTCTCCCTATAAAAACATTATACCTTTGTATCCTTGAAATACTATTAGGTATCTTGTCCCTCAAGACCCAAATGGTTTTTTTTCCAAACCCTCTCAAGGCTCTGATCATGCCTCACTACAACTCAAGACTCCTCAATATCAATTGTGACTATCTCCCTCTATATCTTTTAACAAACCTTTGCTCTTGAACTTAATATATACTATCCTTTCCTCTTGGGATCCTCTACCTTACCACACTAAAATACTCTCATATCAAAAAACTCCTAATCAATCAATATACCCTATCAAATCAACATTGATCTCAACTTAAGTTATCCAACTTCAATCTACTGTCACACTATGATAGTCATACACTTGCAGGAAACAGTCACACAAAAAATAAATAGATGTATCCCTTCACCTTATAAAAATTAGAACACTAGGGAAAATTCCCCCTCACCCTTCACTAAACCACCATCCCCTTTACAAATTCCTCAAATGGACAAAATGCATCAAACTCCCTATTTGTTGTACTGTCATAGTTTTGAGATAGGAAACTGCTATTTCTTCCATCTAGTGCATGTGCTGACCTTTCCATGGTTCCCTACACACAATGTAAAAACATTATATACAGTTTCCCCAACATTTTTACCAATTATGGGACTCTAATCCATGCAAACCAAATAGATCTACATTTGTGAATGCTTCTGAGATACCCTAGATAAGGTTTAGTAGTTTATAGAAAAACTTGAATAACTTTGTTAATACATAAAAAATTCTAATGAAACAAAAACAAAAATGAAATGGATTCAAGCCTCCATTAAATCAAATAAAGGATTCACAATTTTTTTTCCATTATTCCTTTGAGAAAATGCTAAAAAACCAAGACTTTTTATTACTGATCAGAGTAGGAATTTATGCAGGAAACCAACTTTATTAATATCAATACTATTTACATCGATTCCCTCCCCCAATTTTGGATCATTAAAAATATATATAAAATCTATCCCAATATTTTGGGCCAATACAAATCCTTCCAACTACCAATATAACTGATTTTGGTCGGTTGTTCCTTAAACAAGTGTTGTCAACTTAACAACTTTTGGACCCTTATTACACTTTCTTATAAAAAACTTACAAAAATGAAATTTTACCCCATGTTTCAACCTAATATGGTCTTAAAAACCTCTCTCAATATCTCCAACTATTCTAACTGATCTCTCTAACCATTAGAATCAGAAATCTTAACAATTTTGCAATTTTGCACTTCATGTTGATAACAATTTTTTTGTCAATATAACAACTTTTGATACTTTTTTTTGTAATAATTGAAATATAACCTAAAAATTGACCTTATAGGGTCTAAAAAATTTTAGAATACTATGAAATGGTCTATTTGACATTATTACATTATTAAACCCCTTTTGGAATAGTTTGACAACTTTTGAACCATATGACAATCTTGACAACTAATCAAAACATACTTTGAACATTTCTATGGAGGCATCAATGTTCTTGGGTGCCCATGCACCATACCTTTCACTTCTGTATCATCATGTAAAGGATATTTTTATTGTTCTTAATCAAACTTGTTGGCCTCTTCCTCATGATGACTTCATCATCATTACAAAAGCTTATCTAGCTAATGAGCTTTATATCCTTATGCATTATGTTGCTGTGATTTTCCCTCTTTTTATTGACACAACGAATGGTTTTAGAAATCAATTATTTCAATTATGGTGGCTCCATTATATATCCTTTGAGATTAATATCCTACATTTTAATAGCACTCTTTTACTTATTTGTAACTATGGTTTTGTATCATTGTTGCTCTTTCTTACCATTTTTGCCTACTATTTATTGGTTGCTCTTTCTCCCTTGGAAATGTTTTTTAGGTAGAAATGGTAGGATACCATCGATCTGTCCTGAAGCCTCTTTATCAAAAGGGGATCAACATCCTCTATCTTCAATTGAATAAGGGGCACAAAATGTTTCTTTGCATCCATTGGGTATAATAATTGAGTGGTATACCCAAATGATGCAAAGCATATTCTGCACCCTTGATTCTAGTGAAAAGAGAAAGGACATTGATACCCTTTGGATAAAGAGGATTCAAAACATAAATATGATATCCTACCATTTATACCTAAAAGGAATTTCCAAGGGATCATAGATTCTCTGTGCTACCACAATACGTGTGTGGTCCTTATCATATCCTTAACACAAGCTCTATCTCATGAGGTTGCAGTGGACCCAGCTGACCTGGATTGACCCATAACAACTTCCACTTTATACATTGAAAAAGTACCATATCTCACTCTTCAAGGGTGGGTTATTCATTAATTCCATGACGTGTTGTATTTAATTATATGTACCACTAATTATTTATTGTCTACTATGTAATATTTAACATATTTATCATGTGACTTATGTAAATCGGATTATGATTGACCTTCATATAAGATGTAAGCTAACATTGGATAAATGATTTTTTTTTTATGCAGGAACCTGAACCCCCTTTGGTGAGGATCCTGTGGAGTCTCAATAAAGACAAGGTGATGATTCTTCTCATGGATCAGTAGGTATAAGTCAATAGACCCTATAAAAACCATTTATTATTTTCTTTCTTTCTCTTTACACCTGTCTTGGAGTAGGTTAATAATAAGCCGGGTTTTAGCTACTATATTTTGTCAAAAATTTGAATTTTTTTCTCACGTAAACCACCTTGACATCTACATGGCATAGATAAATCCAATTTATCAACCATCTAATATGCTTTAAGTTGGGCTTATTCAATTACAATTATCAACACCCGAGGCTCGAGTTGGGCTTATTCAAATTTACATCTAAACCTCAACTTTAGGGCCAACTTCTTCATCAACATTACCCTCAGTGATGAATTTAGGGAAAAAGCATGAGCCATTCTTATCAATCCATGCAATGAAAATTTGAAAACCCGCCCTCAAATTTATTTCCATAGAATTCTAAAATTTATTTCCTCTCACAATAACAATCAACCCTCTACCAACTATCTCTCTCTCATTTGATGGAGTGCAGGTTCCACCAAATAGGTATTTGTTGGATGTGTCTTCCTTGAGCGAGGGAAATTCAGGAAGAAAAGTGGAAAGCGAGACATGTAGTAGGTATAAAAGAGGGAGATCAACTAGAGGTCAAAATATTAAAAGAAAATTTGATCAACACATGGATTTTGTTCTTGCTCAAGGGGGTTCATGTTCTTATGATGATGAGAGCATATGTGAAATTGTTGTGACCTTGACGTACAAACATCTACAGAAACAATGGGTACCCAATGAACTTCCTCCAATAAACATCAATTTTTGTGCTAATGAGAGGATATATCTCATAGCACCATCATCATTAAATGATTTGGGCCTATTTTCTATGGACAACATAAAGTTTGGTTACAACAAAGTTGCTGAATTGATGGAGTATGATGAACCTTGTTACATTTACAAAGATTGGATGTAGCTTATTTGATACACACGAAGTATGCGTAGGTATGCACTGTTAGAAAATTATATACAACTGAAAGATAATGATCAAACTAAAAGAGAGGCTATGTACATTGATGGAAGACCAAAAGAAATAGGGAATGCTGTAGGGTTTATAAACAATATACAACTTGTGTCAACTAATAGGCAATGCAATTTCCTAATCGAGGCACGCGAGGGAAATCATGTATTAATATGTGCAATAAAATCAATAAGTGCAAGGGAAGAGCTGCTAATTGATTACAATTTGAATCAAATAGATATAAAAAAAATTTAATATCATGGGGGTGGTATGTAATATATACTATTGCATAAAACCTCCAATTAATGACTCCAATATACCATTTGTTTATTAATTTTTTTCGTAAGTCTATTGGTTTCTTTTCGCTAATGTGTGTGTGTGTGTGTGTATATGTATATATATATCATAGGGGGGACAATCTAAGCCATACCATAGACCAGGATGCACCTCTAGGAACTTCTTCCCACCAAGTAAACCTCATTGTAATTGTACAAATTAGATACGAGCAAAATGTTATATTATTATGTTCTTTTCTTTATGTTTTTGGATTAATTTTGATAATGTTACTAATATTCTCATCATAGGTGGATGCACTTGAAGTCACTTCTTCCCAACAGGTAAACCTCATCGTAATTTTTATATTTTTATATTATTTTCTTTATGGTATTGGATTAATATTTTTTATGTTTACTAATATTCTTGTCACAGGTGGATGTTCGAGGAAAGACACCTTTAGTACCTGAAAACCTTCAAATAGTTTTGGATACACTATTATGTGATGATGACATCACATATTCCCCAAATTTTTTTGAAATGATAAAAAGGTTGCAAAAATAAATAAATCAAGAAATGGTTAAATTGTTATTCATGGAGCCTCAAACTTATGAGATACATGAGAGGGTGAAACAATTGGAAATTTTTTTACAAAACTTGGAAGTAAGCTGTCATTTATTTATAAAATAAGTTTATTCATGGTTTATATTTATACTCTTTTATGTCATTAACTAAAATATGTACGTGTCCTTTTTATAGAATTTTTTGCATATTCATGATGCTGCTGGCCATGATCAGAGTGCTCCATGTAGTTTAGGTGTTGGCCATGTTGCTGTGCATACACCATCTCATAATTTTACATGTTAATGTGTTATTGCTCATATATTTAATGTATTTTTTAAGGTACTTTAGGTGCTGTCCATGTTAATCCTATGCATACACAACCTCATTCGATTCCATCATCTACAACACGTAGCATCCAGGCATCAACTTGTGCAATAGAACATGTAGCTGGGATGCAGAGGCTACTAGTGGTGATGTTTTAGCAGCATTTTCTGGATATTCTTGTATTTCTAGTACAAGAACATTGCCGGTCACATTAGTGGTGACCGATGTTTTTGTTCCCATAAAGATAGAGAAGCTTCCAAGTACTTTAAAATTATTATTATATATAGTCCAATTGTAATTTACATATTGATAACTCTCTTTGGACTAATGATCCCATGATGTTTTTTGGAGGAAATGATGTTTTTTATGAATATATAAATGACCATACATTGGGGATCTTTGGGCCCACCATACATACACGGTAGAATTCCCAAAATGAACAATTAAAAGATGAACTCATAAGCCATTTAGTTCTATTGTTCAGAAATACATTCAAAAAAATGAAGGTCCTTCAGAAAGCTATCATATATCTAAAGTATGTGAGAGACCAATATAGAACACATTTAGATAAGAACAAAAGGTATGAGCCCCCCCCCCCATGATTCTAGAGAGGTGGTGCAGGAGCACCCTTGAGAAACCAGTAAGTTGGTGGTCTCATGCAATTTTGGGTGTGTAAGTGTGTGAAAGACCCTCTTTTAGGGAAATGTAAATACATAAGGTCATGTGGACCAAGTATGGTTAAGTTGGATTTTATTCAATCTCTCTATTTTCTTAAATTAGCTTTTTTTGGCTCAATTAAGTGATCTGTACTTGATGATGTTAGAAAATGATAGGGTGATGTCATGGTGGTATTTAGGGTCCTTAGGTATCCTATAAGGTCTAACTAAGGTTGGATAGGTTAGAATAGTGTTGAAACACAAGGAAAGTGGAATTGTGTAAAAGATGTAAAATGTTTCATAGCAACATTAGCAACTTTTCAAAAGTTGTTGACAACATTTTTGGTTGTCTTGAGATTTTGGTGTCTAGACCAGGGGATGTTTAACCAAGGGTGAAGAAATTTAAGTTAGAGTATATATGTGGTGGAAAACCCTAATTTGAGGGTTCTGAGCTTATTGTGTACAGACTGTATACTGTTGAGCAGAGAGTTTTGAATGAAACAAGGTGAAAGTTAATGAAGCTGGATTGAATTTGTGATTGTAACCCATGGAATTCATTTGTGCATATTTTGTGGAGTGTTTCCAATAGTTAGTTTGATTTGTAGTTTTTTTTCTTTTGTAGTTTGTAAATTATTTAGTTTCCAAGGTTTGGAGCCAAAGACCTAAAATTGGTCCAAAAACAAGAAAGAAGCCATTTTCAAGAAACAAGGTGTACAGATCGTATTGGGCACTAAGACCTAGAAAATCCTTGTGGGTTTTTGTTTTACTTGAAGACTACCACAAGAGATTTGGGGGTCCTTTGAAGGTTTTTCACTAAAAAAGTGCTGTCCTACTTTTTAGGAGGCCTAATTGGTGGAAAAAGGCTACAAGGCCAAAAAGATAGGAATCCAAGACTCGATGGAGAAATGGCTCAACTTGGTGGCTTCAAATATAGCTTGAAATCCAAGAATGGAGTTAATTGAAGCCTTGACCCTCCTACAAATCCAAAACTAAGATTAGGGCTTGGAGAAATTTAGGAGTAGTGTTCTTAAGGAACACAAGAATGGTGATTCTAACAAGATAGGTAGTCTCTTGGTTGGACGGAAAGAATTGAATCTTTCCAAGTTGTTAGGGGTGGATTGAGGAAGCCCTAGAGGTCCTTAGTGAGACCTAAGAAGAGTTCAAGCAAACTCAGAAGGTTACCAGGGAGGCTCCCTATCAAGAGGGAGTGGAAGGACCTAATTTTTGAGGGGAAGGAGAAAGCAAAAAATTAAAAAGGACATACACCACCGGGCGAAAGAAGGTATGTGATACTATCAAAAATATAATTATGTACTGATTATATATATATATATATATATATATATATATATTTGTCATAGAGCGACATTGATTGTAGGGGGACAATCCGAGCCATACCACAGACCAGGATGCACCTCCAGGCACTTCTTCCCACCAAGTAAACCTCATTGTAATTGTAAAAATTAGATATGAGCAAAATTTTATATTATTATGTTCTTTTCTTTATGGTTTTGGATTAATTTTGATAATGTTACTAATATTCTCGTCATAGGTGGATGCACCAAAAGTCACTTCTTACTAGCAGGTAAACCTCATTGTAATTTTTATATTATTCTGTTATTTTCTTTATGGTATTGGATTAATATTTTTTATGGTTACTAATATTCTTGTCATAGGTGGATGTTCAGGGAAAGACACCTGCAGTACCTGAAAACCTTCAAATAGTTCTGGACACACTATTATGTGATGATGACATCACATATTCCCCAAAATTTTCCAAAATTATAAAAAGGTTGCAAAAATAAATAAATCAAGAAATGGTTAAATTGTTATTTATGGAGCCTCAAACTTATGAGATACATGAGAGGGTGAAACAATTGGAATTTTTTACAAAACTTGGAAGTAAACTGTCATTTAATTATAACATAAGTTCATTCATGGTTTATATTTATACTCTTTTATGTCATTAACTAAAATATCTACATGTTATTTTTATAGAAATTTTTGCATATTCATGATGCTGCTGGTCATGATCAGAGTGCTCCATGTAGTTTAGGTGTTGGCCATGTTGCTGTGCATACACCACCTCATACTTTTACATGTTAATGTTGTTTTGTTAATGTGTTATTGCTCATATATTTAATGTATTTTTTTAAGGTACTTCAGGTGTTGTCCATGTTAATCTTATGCATACACAACCTCAGTCGATTCCATCATCCGTAACACGTAGCATCCAAGCATCGACTAGTGCATTGACCTGTGCAACAAAACATGTAGCTGGGGATGCAGAGGCCACTAGTGGTGATGTTTTAGCAGCATTTCCTAGATATTATCATATTTCTAGTACAAGAACATTGTCGGTCACATTAGTGGTGACCGATGATTTTATTCCCATAAAGATAGAGAAGCTTCCAAGTACTTTAAAATTATTATTATATATAGTCCAATTGTAATTTACATATTGATCACTCTCTTTGGACTAATGATCCCATGATGTTTTTAGGAGGAAATGATGTTTTTTATAAACATATAAATGACCATACATTGGGGATCTTTGGGCCCACCATACATACATGGTAGAATTCCCAAAATGAACAATTAAAAGATGAACTCATAATCCATTTAGTTATATTGTTCAAAAATACATTCAACAAAATGAAGGTCCTTCAGAAAGATATCATATATCTAAAGTATGTGAGAGACCAATATAGAACACATTTAGATAAGAACAAAAAGGTATGAGCGCCCCCCCATGATTCTAGAGAGGGAGTGGAAGGACCTAATTTTTTAGGGGAAGGAGAAAGCAAAAAATTAAAAAGGACATACACCACCAAGCAAAAGAAGGTATGTGATACTATCAAAAATATAATTATGTACTGATTTCTTTTTATTTTTACATAACCTAACATATTTCAAAATTTTCATAGGCTTCCCGACACATTGAAGGCAATGAAGGCAAGACTAGAAAAATAGGGGCAACACAAACTTGACTCTAGTGGTTATATGAAATTTACCTCACGAATTGTAAGCATTATAAAATAAAATATCACACCCAAATAATAGATTGCAAACAATTATTTTTTAATCACAGAATAGAAGAAAAATTCATGATATTATGCAAAAATGTAGGGCTCTGAATTAAATAGAGCTCCAACAGAAGATGAAATGAAGCTTACCTTCCACCAAGGCTATGGAGCCATGGATGAATGTCTAAGAGAATTGACTAGGAAAACACAAGCTTCTAGTGCATCTGTCACGTAGGTAAATGATAGGGAGGCTCTTACTTCTTGAACTAAACTTAGTTCTTCACTAGTCCTTCAAGGAATTCCTAGGGTTTCTTGATCACCTAGAACCCTTATTATCTTAGGAGGGTCCAACTCCAATCGTCCCATCCAGTCTTGAATTTACCTATCAATTCCAAGTACTTAAACTACTATCCCTTTAATTGAACTCACCAATGTAAGCTCAACCACAAATTCACCATCCCTCTAACAAAACCTTCAAGGAGTCTAGGGAATGTCCTTACTATAATTTCATCCACAAATCCATCCTCTAGAATGGTACTTGGTTAATTCTCCCATCACTATTCAAACTTCCTATTTTTCAGGGCTTCAAGCTAGTAGGCCTCAATTTGATCTATTTTGGAGTAATTTTGCTTTCTTTCTCAGAATTTATTTGAATGGACCATGACCCAATCCCCTAATGCAAATTGTACATCTTTTATTCTAACATCAACTTTGTCTTTGATCTTTAAAGTGTTCTTAATCAGAGTTTTCTTCACTTGCTCATGTACTTCCTTTATGGAATGTTCAAATTCTTCAACATTTCCACTTCTCCCTTCCATATCTCTAAGATCTTTGAGCTAATACACACCCCTAGGATGTATTCCATAGAAAATCTCAAAAGGACTCTTCCCTATTGCTCTATGCACTATGTCATTGTAAGCAAATTCAGCTTGATGGAGGACTTGATCCGAAGATTGTCCATAATCTTTAGTTAAACACTTTAAAAGGTTTCCAAGGGTTCTATTTACAACCTTAGTTTTCCCATCAGTCTATGGATGGTAAGTATATCCAAATAAAAAATTAGTTCCTAACCTCTTCCACAATGTTTTCGAAAAGTGTCCCATGAATTTTGTGTCTCTGTTTGAGACTATACTAGCTAGTAGCCCATGGATTTGAATTAATTCTTTGAAAAATAGATGAGCTATGTGAATTGCATCATGAGTCACTTTGCAAGGGATGAAATGAATCATCTTGCTGAACCTATCTACAACAACATATATGCTATCAAAACCAGTTCTAGTCTCGGGCAAACCAACTATGAAATCCATACTTACACATTCCCAAGGCCTGTTGGGAATTGGAAAAGGTTGTTATAAACTAACATTTGGAGGATGTTCCTTTGGCTCTTTGGAAAATTTTACACTGCTCCACATACCTCCTTATGTCCTTGTGAATCTTGGGCCAATAGTAAAACCTTTGGATTAACTCTAGGTTCTTATTCAACCCAAAGTATCCACTAAGACTTGCATTGTGCTTCTCTTGCATCAAATTATCCCTCATTGAACCCTTGAGTATACATAACTGTCCACCTTTAAACAAAAAGCCATTATGTAGAGTAAATTATGCATACTCACTGTGAAAATAGTTTTTGAATTCCTGACATACCTTGTAAGCATCCCCAAAATCTTCATCCTCCTTGTAAAGGTTCTTGAAACTCTCTATTCCAATACTCTTCATTTACACTTCCTGGACTGTGAGTAGCTTTCTACTCAGAGCATCAACCACCTTGTTCAAATGCCCTTTTTTATGTTTTATATTAAAAGCATAGGACTTCATAAACTGCATCCATTTGATGTGCCTATGACTCAACTTATCTTGGGAGTTAATGAGACTCAATGCTTGATTATTTGTGTATACTAAAAACTCCTTGGGTAGGAGGTAGTGTCTCCATTGCCTAAGTGATTGTACAAGGGAATAAATTTTTTCATAAGATGAGTATCTTTTTTAGCTTCATTGAGATTTTCACTAAAGAATGATACTAGTCTATTCTTTTGACTCAAGACTGCACCTAGTGCAATATTACTTGCATCACATTCCAAAGTAAAAACTTTATCAAAACTTGGTAGCACCAACACAGGTTGTGTGGCCACCTCCTTCTTCAATAACTCAAAACTAGTATCTTCTTCTTTTGTCCATTTAAACTTAGTTTTAAGACGCTCTTTAATTGTCTCAAGCATTAGAGCACAAATTTCACTAAAGTGCCTTACGAACTTTCTATAGAATTGAGCTAATCCATGCAAGATTCTCACCTCACTAGCTATTTTGGGAGTAGGCCTAAGTATAGCTGAAACCTTTGATGTGTCCATCTTCAAATCTCTTTTGAGCACCAAAAATCCAAGATAAAAAAGTTCCTACTTCATAAATTCACTTTTCTTCAAGTTTATGGTTAGTTGTTCATCTTGCAACTTCTTTAATACAATTTCTAGATGCCTAAGATGTTCTTCTTTAGTCTTACTAAAAATTAAGATATCATCTAGGTAAAATCCTTGAGGACTTCATTCATGAGCCTCATGAATGTGCTAGGAGCTTTGGTGAGTCCAAATGGTATAAAAAGCCATTCATAGAGACCTTCAGTGGTTTTGAAAGAAATTTTCCACTCATCTCTCTCCTTTATCCTTATATGATGATAGCCACTCTTGAGGTCTATTCTAGAGAAGTATTGTTCACCCCCTAAACAATTCATAGGATCTTCTATCATAGGAATAGGGAATCCGTATCTTATTGTGATCCTATTTATGGATCTAAAATCTGTGCATAGTCTCCATGTCCCCCCATTCTTGGGTGCTAGCACTATTGGGACTACACATGGTCTTATAATTTTTATGATTAGACCACTATCAAGAATTTCTTGTACTTGCCTGACTATCTCCTCATGTTTTTGGGGTGTCATCTTGTAAGGAGCCTTATTTGGAAAAGATGCTCTTGGAATAAAGTCCATCTGATGACTCACTTTTCTTTGTGGTAGTAGAGTAGTTGGAGTCCCATAATTTATGATACTTGTATACTTATCCAAAAGGTTCTACACTTCTGCAGGTATATCTTCTTTCTTAGCCTTTGCTTCTTCTTTAGGCCTCACAAAAATAGCAAATCCATATCCATCTTCCTCCTTAAGAGTCTTCAAGAACTCTTTTCCACTAACTAATAACACATTGGGACCCACAATCTTACCTATATCTATTTACTCGAGATGCCTTGAGATATATTTCCATCACAATACTAGGGAAGAGAGCTATCAGGAAGCTTATATTGTAGTAGTTCCATCAGATAGACGAGTCCCTTCTTATTCTCAAGTTTCTAGGTAGAGTCATACCTCTTTGAGAGGATAGTTAGAGATCCACGGGGTGACAGGTTTGGACCCTAGGACTCTAGGTTGTCCATATGAAGGAGAAGGTATATAGGGTGGTGTAGGACCATCCACAAGTGTAGGGAATACATTGATGATTAGGCCCATAGCCTCCGCTAGCAGTCACACATAGGATCTATTGATTTAAATGATATCAGATTTTGTTGTTGTATACATGTGCTTATCCTTTGATGAGATTGATATATTTTGATGATGTATTTTGATATACCCCTTCCCATGTACTATGATTATTCTCCTTTTTTTAATGTCATTTTACATAAACATTATTATTTTTGAGACATATGATGATGCAACGACAATTATGGTGGATTTGTGTTTATATTTTTTTTTGTAGGATATATGGATTTATGTCTTATGTTGATGGATTTATTATTTCTGCTTATGATGGAAAATTTTATTTACATGGATGCATATATGAATGAGATGATGTATGAATGTATTATGGTAGTGGTTTATGGATGTATTTATGATTAAATCAATCGTGCTTATGTTCCTTATGTATTTATGATGCTTATGCAATGATGTATTTATGTTCCTTTATGTCATGTGATGTGATGTTTTGATTTTTCATGGATATAAATGAGAGGCAATGCAATGATTTTATGTATGTATGGTGCTTTCATGATGTTATGATTGTAAGTTCCTATATGTATATGAGAGATGATGATGTTTGATGATGATGTAGTATGATGAATTGATGAGATATATGTTTTTATGATATGCATTGATGTAATATGTGTGGGATGCAATGCAATGATAAAAAAATGATGTAATGAAATGATTAATGATTAATGTTTTATGGAATGAAATAATATAATCATGTTTAATTATTAATGTTGAGTAATTAATGATGATGAAATAAATGAATGATGAATGCAACCTAAGAATATTATTATGAGTTATGGTTAATGGATAATATGGAGATGATGTAATGATGATAATAGATGAATATAATTGATAATGATTAATGATCTAATGGAATATAGCTAATGCAACAATGATAGATAATGTTTAATGAATAATGTTGTACACTCCTAAAAACTAAGCACTTAATTTTATACACTTTTTGGGACTATTTTAGCCCTCCTTAGTGTGTTTCTTGCATTAGGACCTCATATTGAATTTAATTGTATACATAATTTAAATAAATTTCCTCTTTCTTCCTCCAAAGCTTACTCAAAACTATATGTTGGCCCTAATTTTGATGCATGATTTCCCATTCATCCCTCCAATCACAAAATTCATTTCCCTTTAAATCAATTTCCTCCTATATTCACCATATTTTCCCTGACCCCCTCAATACTTCTTAGGATTTGGGACTTTTACCTTGATTTTTGTACCTTCAAGTATAGGTCGACCTCAAACTGTACCTAGTACAAGTTGAATTTGACCATACCTAAGGAGGTTCTTTTGATCGGCCCTTAATTTTGATGCAGATTATTGACCTTTTCACGCCTAGTGTAGTTGAACCTTTTGATTTTCATGTCCAAAATTGGTATAAAGGAGGCCTTCTCACTTCATTTGATCATCTACATTCAATTCATAATCACACATATGAAAATAAATCACTCTCAATCACTCAAGTACAAGCATTCGAGGAGTTCAAGAAAGAAAGCAAGTAAGCATTCATCCATCCACTCATTCAATCAAGCACGCATTTCCTTCCATAGATATAGCTTCTTTCTTCATTGGAGAAAAGGGAGTTGGATATTAAAGGAGGAGATCTACATTCACACATATATGTCTTCTTCTTCTTCTTCAATCCTACGTTGAGGCAAATTACAAGCATCCACTATATGAGGTTTTGTTTTACATGATTTCCTTTTGGTTCTAGTGTTGAGTCAAGGCTATTGCATCAACATAATTGATCACATACTAAGAAAAATTGTATCTACATTGGTATGATACATTTCCATTGGTACATTTAATCATTACTCCATGTTAGCATTTCCTTTTCTTTATTTCAATTCAAGGTTAATTCCTAAACAAGGGCTTGACCAAGGCAAGTCCCCTTCCCCACAACAATTTCCCCTCTATTTGATGTGCATGTGTAGATTTAGATTCATATATTTAGTTGCATATCTAGGTACCCTTTTTATAGAACTTTCCAAATCCATCTTTCATTCCAAGTTCTAAAACTATTAGGAATAGGTCAAACTCGACCTATACCCTACTATTGTAGTGACTGGTCTGAAAAGACAGACTCCAGATTTGTAGAACCCAGTTCTATTTTTTGGGTCCAAGTACAGGTCGAGGTCAACCTATACCCAAGTGTGACCTGTACCCTCCAAGTTGAGCTATTCTTGGGACCTTCAAATTTTCACATTCTATAGTGTCTAGCTTCCTAATTCCAGAGCCAGCTCTATTTTGGTTTTTGCCATAGTTTGACAGTCTGTTTGTAGATCTAAACTTGCATCCTCTTCTAGCCTTCAAGGTGAGTACATTTCATTCTTTTTAATTTCATAGAACTTACTTTCATAGATTATATTCTTCTATTTCATATCATTTATGACTGCTCTTAGGGAAAGGAAGACCAATCCAAGACCCTACATTGTGAAGATCATAAATTGGCACCTTAGCTAATCGGGTTTCCTTTTCTTCAAGGTCTTGGATATTATTGAATATAACATAATTTGGTGAGTGATCTATCCTAACATTTCTAACCATTTTGTATGTTACATTTTGGTGAACCCAACACTTTCATTCATTATACTTCCTAATTTTGGGTGTCAGATTCTATTTCTACGCATTTTTGTTATCTAGATCTATTTTGTATGCATTGGTAGTTAGAACATCTTTTGTATACATTTAGATACATCTATTTCTACTTTATATGCACTTCTCTCTTTCTTATCATGTTTCAAAAGTTATTTAAAGCATTCTCCCAAAACTATTCTATCACTTTTGAGA
Organism: Thuja plicata; assembly: GCA_018584345.1. NCBI lineage: Eukaryota > Viridiplantae > Streptophyta > Pinopsida > Cupressales > Cupressaceae > Thuja > Thuja plicata. The sequence continues at coordinate 160,712 of MU223612.1, forward strand.
TAAAACAAGATCCTCCTATTAATTTTCCTTTACATTATGTAACCCCTAAAAAGAATAAATTTAATGCATGTGATGTTTCTTTGTCCTCTCTATCACCTTATAAGTAAATATTAGAGAAAGAAGATGATTTTAACCTTTCTCTTACTAATATTCCTCTTTGGGGAGGAGAGTTGAGGATTGATGTTAACTCTTCTCCTAATATAAGCCTTATCTATGAGGATAGTTTGGTTAAGGATGAACTCTCACCTTCCTCTCCTTTCAATTCTTCCCCCTTTACGAATCAATCTTTAATGAACCATGACCCTTCCTCTTCTATACTGTGCTTTATTGATAGAGATGTTCCTACCCTTGATGATTCTCCTATTTGGGATGAGCCATTGGATACTGACATGGATTACTCTCTTCCTCATGAAGCAAACTTGGTAAATAGAAGTGATACAATAGTTGGAATTTCATCTACTTCTCCTATAGATGGCCCATTCATGTTTGATGTTTCTCCTTATCCTAAATCATACCCTCTTCATAGGGATATTTTAGAGAAAAAGGAAGACATAATAAATATTGTTCTCAATATCACTTTGCCTTCATTTGACACTCCTAGTAGAGATGAAGTCTTAAAGGAATTCCATAATTCCTATTCTAAGGATACCTTGGGAAAAGAGGACAATATCAATTTCCTTGCTACACTCCCTTCTAGTGATGAACCCATGAAGATTAAAGACTGTGATCAAGTTAATGGTGTCAATATTCATGGTCAACCTACGATAGTAAACAAGCCTTTGATAAGTGTCAAAGGATATCCTCAATCAACCTCCTCTCAATCTAATAATAGAACTATCATCACCGCCAATAGTTATCCTCAATATAATTCACAAACTTCCACCACACCTATGATTATGGTTAAAGGATATACTCTAAATAAGCCTATTATAAATATCAAAGGGAAACCTAGCAGTCCTTTGGAGTTCATTAAGGATTATAATGTGGTGGCTCACACCTATCATACAATAAATAATCCTCAACCTTCTAATATGATTGTTTCTACTTCTCTCCCACCTTATTAACCCATTCTTCCTCCTCTAACTCATCTTCCTCAAAATATTGGAAAGGAGTATGATTTGGTAGAATAACTCCGTAATACCCCTACCAATATTTCTCTTTGGGAACTTCTTCAAACTTCTCCTACATATCATGAAGCCTCGCAAAAATATTTAACCTCTCTTCCAACTCCACCTCCCAATTAAGATAACATTAATTCCTTTTTGCAATGCATGCATGCTACCACTCTCTCACCTCAAATAGTGTTTACTCAAGATGATTTACCTCCTAAAGAAGTTCAAAGTTAATATTATTCTCTTATGGTAGTTTTCCTTAGTAATGGTAATCTCATTTGTAGGACCTTAATCGATAATGGGTCTAGGCTAAATTTTTTTAGTATGAACATGTTGAAAGAAATTGTTGTCAATTAGGATTGCACCTTTAGCTTGATTGAAATCTAGCTATCGTGTTGAAACATGGAAACATTCTCCCTGGTGGAAGAGAGAATGAATCTCTAGATTCTAGTCTGGTTCCTATTTGATTTGGAATATCACCTAACACTGAATTTTTGGGGTTTTGGAAAAAGAGAGAAGGATAACTGAAAAGTGAAAAAAGCTAGCTAAGAAAATGATACACACAATAGATTTAGATCCATCAGAATTAAAAATCCGCACTTACAAGACATACATTACTAAAATCTGCAATAACATTCACTTCACAACACCTAGGATGACATAGAATTCACTATTAGGGTTTGTGCCACTAATGGAAATAATTCAGTCAATTACAATTTCTTTGAAAGGTTTACTCTTTATAACTTAGAATAGGAATTTGGAACAATTCACTAATATATGCTAAAATACACAATACAATTCAATGCAAAAACTTGGAAGGATTGATAGCAAAACTCAAAAATAGATGTATGACAAATAGGGCCAGCTTTATTATCTTCAAAATCTGCAACTAGTTACATGAGAAAGTACACAAATGTCAAGGAATGTATGCACTCACTTGATCATAATCTATCTTAAACATGAACTGATGGCTGCAAAAAATAGGGAAAAAGGGAAAAGGAACAATATGCTCACTAATACCTCTAATTCCCAAAATTATGAACCCCTACAAATGAATAAGAAGTTCAAATATATAGCCCCTAAATCTAATTTTGAAAATGGAATTCCCCCCAAAAGTCCTAACAATCAGCTAGATAACCCTAAATTTTAGGCCTAAATGATGCCCAAAAATGTAGCCTCCAATAATGCCCTCTAAAATAGCTAAATCCCTAGATTTAAGGCATAAGTGATGCCCACAACCTAGCCCTTAATTTATCTCTCCTAATGTTGATACCTTTGATTAATATCTTTTAATAATATATATCAATATATCAAAGATATTACATAACACATCCAAAATATAACCAAAAAATAACTTAAGATGTAACCCCAACCTAAAAAACCCTAACTCAAATGTATGAGTGACAACCCATCAAAACCAACACCTAAGCACTACGGTCAACATGACCTATTTCAAAAAAAATCTATTATCATTTACTGGCTGTGTTGTCTAGGTATCTGGAAAGGTTGTTGTGGCATGTAGTGAAGCCTCCGTGCACTGTGGTTAACAGAGCCTTAACTCATTTTGTCAGGCGGATTTCAAAGTTTACCACACTTTGACATAGGCATTTCATCTTGTCATTTTGCAGTTTGAGGAAAGAGGTTAGGGTTCCTTGCTTATGGTACCACCATGCTTGTGGTTTTTCACTGTTTCTTTGGCTTTCTCTGTCAAACTCGGGCTCATCTAGAGTTCACCATGTGATCTCAGAGTTAGTATCCATGGCATACTATAGTTTTTTATCTTTCTATGGCATTTGCAGGTCATATGTAAATCTCTGTTGTTATTTCTCCTTAATCTCTATCCATGGCTATGAATATGCATTCATTTTCAAGCATGCAGCTTCGTGCTTGAGCTGGAAATAGTTATAAAAAATGGAGAACTTGTCTTCTTTGCTAGAGTTTACTATTGTTTGTGAGAATCTTGATACTGTGGCCCTAGTGTTAACCTGGAGTTTTAATGCCATGACCGTGGTGTTGTGCAAAATATGAAAATGGAACTTGGGCTAATCTGGAGTCAAACTCGAGCTCTGCTTCTTTACCGCGGCCTTCACTACTCTTTATATGGCATCATATGTTAAACTTAACCTCTATGCATGAAGTGGGAGCCTCATGCCATAAGATATAGCACTACTTATGTATCTTTGTCTGAACTTGGGCTTTTTGCTGTTAACTGTGCATGAACTCAAACTCTACCTTGCTTGACTTGTAACTTACAGATAAGTCATCTCTTTTGCTTGTTCACTCTTCATTTTCTTTGAACATGCTGTTGTAACTAATTTCAAATGATTTCAAATGTTAATCTGCATATGGCTGTTCATTAAATTTTACTGTTGACTCCATCTTTGCATGCTGTCACCTTTCCTTTAGTTAAACTCGACCTCCATACATTTTGTAAATTGTTTATATCGTGGAACCATTTTATGTTTACTCGGGCCTCTGTTTCTTTGCAAAGCCATGAACATGATTGTTGATGACTCTACATTTAATAATGAAACCATGCACATCTTTGTCTGTTGTAATACAAAGCTGAACTTGGGTTTCTTTTCTCCATTAGATGTCTGCAATTTGTATGCTGTCTTTTTTTATTTATTTATATTTTTTTATAACATCGAGTTATTTTTGTGAAGAAAGAACTTGGCCCTTACTGCATGTTAGAATCGTGACTTTTAAATGGTTATGCCACCTTGTTTGAAAGTTTAAAATATGTAGAAACTGTAGTGTCTTTATTGAACTGGAAAACCTATGGTTTTGTCTGCATCTTGTCTAAAATTTGCAACATGATAAATAACTTAGTGTATCAATTGTTGACTCCAGTATGAATGCTATTTATGGGGTTCGAGCACAGGCTCGTGAGACCCATGAATAGTATTGTAAAATATAGAGACCTCTAAATTTAAGATGCATCTCCTCTTTCATTTAAATAGTGTTGTTATTTGGTTTCAATATATTCACCTGCCCTGTTACTGAACATATATCTAACAACATTAAATTTTAACATTGTTTACTTGATTTCTCTATGAACAGGCACCATCATTGATAACATATATAACAGTAACATCATTTGACTTTCATTATGATAAAAACTGTATTTGTTATCTGAATATATATAACAACATTTTAATTTATTGTTTATTCTGGCATATATATTGCATTTAGACATCTTTTCCTTTATCATGTAAATTCATAACAACCTTTGATAATACTATTTTTACTCTTCTGGTATCTGCATATCAGCATTAGATCACAGTGACACATATCTCTCATGTCTTTAGACAACATTGTCATTTGATTTTTCTTTGAATATGTACTAAACTTGTGAAATAACAACACTATTTGATTTTCAATCCTGGTGTTTAATAGTGCCAAATTTTTTCCTTTTGAGAAACATTGTATTGCTTAATGCATGTCTTAAAACAACATTACATAGTATTTCATTCAACCCTTGCTTTGTACAAAGATAAAGTATAGTGTTACCTTATTTTTGATCTGCAATTTTGTTTCTTGTTGGCTGTAACACTATTTCAATCAGGAATAATTATCTTTACTGCATCATTTCATTTCATATGCACCTTTTAGCAGTGTTACTATATACTGCATTTTGTTTTTTTGAAGCTGTATTTAAGACTTGTAACAACATACTTGCATTTTGTATTACCTTCTATGAACTGTATGAACTGTCCCTTCTTTTCCTTCTGAACTCATGAAATTTTAGTACTCTTGCATCTTTAATCTAGTGAGGTTCAAGCATGAGCTCGTGACACCCACTATATTTTCTTTTATCATCTACAACTAGTGAACTCTTTGTACTTCGTGTTTATTTCTGCATTTGAATAAACTTTTGTCTCACTTGCTTGCACACACCACCAAGTCCACATGTTAGGTTAGTGGATACAATCAGCCAATCAATGTTTGTATGTAAGTGTCATGTGAATTGACACTTATGCATGAATGTTGGTTTTCTGGTTGGGTTTACTATCCTAACATGTTGATGTTCTAAAAAAAGATTTCTCAGCTACAAGACCCAAGTCCCTTTGATTCAAATTTTCTAGTTTCCTAAATAGAAACTCCTAAATAATGCAGAATGACAACTATAAACAGTAAAAGGTTTCATAGAATTATGTCCCTTTGATACTTTATTTAGTTGATGCAGATGCATATTTTTGTATTGCATTGATGTTTACATAAATGTATAGCTCTAAAGATTTGATTGTAGTATGCTGTTTTAGGTATCTATGTATTGCTTAGATCCAATTTGGATCTAACTATTTTATCTCTCCATGATGTAAGACAAAACCGGAAGAAGACTTAGAACAGAGACAAGGCCAAAGACAAGGTTAAAGACATACAGATTTAGATGATGCAGTTACTCAGCTCCAACATGCAGAAGACCCCTTAAAAGCAATGCATGGACCCCTAAACCTTCTTATGCTCCGTTCTTACTTTCAGAATTGTATATTTTCTCTAAGTTCACAATTTGAAAGATGTAACCTATGAAGGAATACTTGTTTACTACATTCATTTTGAATGCACAATGTAATGATCAATTATAAATTTGAAAATTTGAATCTGGTCAATACTTAAAGTACAATATCAATGTTAACATGAATGGAAAAGAAATGTATTTTATCTTCATTAGCAGAATAGTAGTGTTGAATAGGTGTACCTTTATGCAATCTTTTGATGTTTATAGTTTTTATTCTACATTGTATACCTCCTTTTCTGTATTTCAGAAATTCTGCAACTTAGAACAGTAATAATTCAATCCATAACTCAATGTAAAAACAATATCAATTTACCAATTTAGCATGCAAACTGAAATGGTAACATTTTCTGGAAACCTCTTAGGGGTGTTCACCTGTTGAACAAAAATTAGATCAGTTTCCTTTTGCTTATCCACTGGGCCAGAGTCTTCAACTTTAGGAACAACTGAAGCTTCTCAAACTGAAAACAAATTGCAAAACTGAAAACTAAAACTAAATTGAAACTTGTGCTGACCAGCACTTCGAGAAAGAAAAAAAACTATGACTGAACAACAATATTTACTTCATCATTTCTATTTGAACCTATGTTTCTGATATGAAGCAAAATTTTTTATCCATGTATCATGTGATGAGCATAATTCAGATGATGACGATGTTGTCCAGAAATAGGAACCCTAACAAAAAGGTAGAATGAGCTTGAACAGTAACCCCGATTGCATGGTATAGGTGTGAGAATGATGGGTATGATATGAGACAATGAAAATTATCCATGTCTCATGTGATGGGTATGATGTTCATGCATACATCATGTGATTGATCTTGCTATTTCTGTTCATTCTAACCTTTAAAATTGCAAAGAAAACTATTTGAAAAACAACTTCTCTTTCCACTATGGTTACATTATTGAGGTACTCATCATTTATAACCGGGAACCCCAATGGGTTCTTGATTATGCATGATGTATATCTTCTTGATGTGACCATGGTGGGAATAGAAGTACTAACTATAACTAACTGAAAGAAACTAACTATGTGCAAAGCACTTATTCACACCAACTAACCTCAAAAGCAACACTTGAGGTGGATCCCATTAACTGGGATTGACAATTCTTCTCCTTCCATATTTGAGAGATGAAAAGAATTATGAGCCTTACATCCTATAATCACAAATGGTCCATCCCAAATGGAATTAAATTTTGAATGCTTACCAGGCTTGGTCTTCATCTCATCCCATTTGAGCACTAAATCACCTTTTGTAAAGACTCCCGCGACAAATTTTTTGTCAATTGTCTTTTTCATTTGATCATGATGTTCTTCCAACTTTTGAAAAGATTCTTTTCTAATCTCTTCTAACTCTATCAATTTATCCAACCTTACCTCCATAGGTTGCTGGTCCAGCAGATCTAATTCTTTGATCAGGCTCAAACTTGGCAACTCTACTGAGATTGGCAATCTTGCCTCTCTTTCATAAACCAATATATAAGGTGAGCTACCTTTTGAATGCTTTGGGGTAATCTGATCAACCCATAAGGCCTGCTTTAACTTGCTCCACCAGGTTCATTGATTGTGCTAAATAGTCCTTTTGATGATGCAAATCATATTCTTATTTGTTGATTTCGCTTGTCCATTACCGCGTGGGTAATAGTTGGATGAGGTACTAAGATACACATGGTTCTTCACTGCCCAATCAATAATTATTGAGCCTAAAAAGGACAAGGCATTATCAAACATAATGGATTCAGGTGTTCCAAACCTGGCAATCAAATCTTCATAGAAATTCAGAACTAAACTTTCATTTGCATCTTTCAATGCAACAACTTCAATCAATTTTGTAAAATAATCTGTTGTTGTCAGAATATATCTATGGCCTGAACTTGATGATGGATTTATGGGGCCAATAAAATCTAGTCCCCATTTGAAAAAAGGTTGTTCTACTTGAACTGGATTAAGAGGTAAAGCTGCTAACCTCTGCTTATTTGAAAAAAACAACACACTTTAGACATTTTCTCACCCATATGAAGGCATCCTTGTATAAGTTTGTCTAGAAATAGCCAACCTTCATAATTTTCAATGTTGTTGTCCTTGCAACAAAATGGCCACCTACTAGTCCATCATAGAATTCTTCTAGAATCTTAACAACTTGATCTCCATTGATGCATCTCAGCAACACACCATTATAATCCCTCCTATATAGTACATTATTTAGAAAACAATAAGGAATGGATTATAATTTGAAATACCTTTTTTTTGATCTATCCAAACCTTTAGGACAAGTATGGTTTGAAAGAAATCAACCATATCTTTCACCCAATCATTCAATAAATCTAGAACAATAAGTTCTTCATTGTCCTCTAAAGCCAAAATCACCTCAGCATAATCTTTTGGAGTGTAATCTCCATTTCCAACAAGCTGTTCACATAAACCCTTACCTCTTACCAGCTTGGTAACCTTAATTTCCATGTCATACTCCATAGCTTTTGTGATCCAGCCAACCCTCTTAGTGTTGAAATCCTTATTTAGCAAAAAATGTTTAACAACAGGGTGTGCAACCATCAGTTTAATCTTATTGTTAGATAGCATATGTTTGAATTTATTTAAACTTCTAATCACAACAAGTACATGCTTTTCTACAAATGAATAATGTAGCTCATAGTCCTTAAGTCCTTCACAGAAAAAAGCTATTGGTTGTTCACAACCTATGTCATTATTCTGAACTAACATGGCAGCAATGCTATCAACATTCCCATAGGAAAACAAAATGAAATCCTTTGAAAAATTAGGATTTAACAAGGTAGGGGCAGAAGCTAATGCTTCCTTAATCAATTCAAAATTGAGTTTGCCTTCTTTGGTCCATCTAAAAGCAAAATTTTTCTTAAGCATGGCTGTTAATGGCATTAGTAATTTAGCAATATTTAGAATAAATATTCTAACAAAGTTGATTCTTCCTAAAAAACTTTGAAGGCCCTTTTTGTGAAGAGGAAGTGCTAAGGCAAGGATAGCACTTACTCTTTTGGGTTCAATAGTGATACCCTCCTTTGAAACAATAAATCCCAGCAATTTACCTTCATGGACAAGAAATATACTTTTCTTGGGATTTAAAGAAATACCATATTCCCTGCATCTCTCAAAGATAACTCTTAAATGTTGAAAGTGTTCTGATGCATTCTTTGAGAAAATAGTTATATCATCCAAATAAACAAGTACAAACCTGTACATCAAATTTATGAAGGCTTTGTCCATAGCCTTTTGAAAGGTTGCACCTGCATTAGATAGACCAAATGAAATCTTTCGATAAGCCATAGTTCCCCATTTGGTTGTAAATGTTGTCTTGAATCTATCCTCTTCTCTTACCAAAATCTAGTTGTAACCAGAGAAATCATCAAGCAATGAAAACCATTCTGAACCTGAAACAACCTATAAAATTTGTTCCATCGAAGGCAAAGGATGCCTAACCTTTAATGAAGCTCTATTTAAGTCACAAAAATCAACACACAATCTAATTTCTCCATTCTTTTTTCTAACAAGACTCAGATTGGATACCCATGAAGTATGCTTGATGGGGAATATGATGTTACTCTCAATCAGTTTATTTAATTCTTTAATCATGAGAGGCTCTAGTTTAGGATTTATTGGCCTCTATTTTTGCCTAACTAGCTTGGCTCCTGGTTCTAATTCAATTGTGTGCTGGGAAATGCTAGGATCAAATCCTTTCAAATCTGAATAAGTCCAAGCAATAATATGATGAAATTCATTGCATAAGTTAACAAAAGTTTGATGCTCTTCAGGTGTACATACCTTTCCAATTTTCAGCACTTTATCCTTTGCAACAACAATTTCCTCATAATGCTCTTCTTTGATCTGCAAGTTGGATTTATCCTTCTTAAATTGATCATTAGTACCAAACATAGATTCTAAGGTCACAAGACCTTTGGGAATCTTGTTTGTCCTTAACTGAATGATCTGGTCTTCATATTGCTCCTGCAATCTTTGCTTGTTTGGCTGTGCAAAATTAGCCTCCTTTCTAAAAAAGTTAATAATATGTTGGTCAGATTCAAAAAATTTCCAACAATCAACATTATTAGGGACATAGGTCTAACAATCACTTTAACATAATTCATCCCCTTTCTATTGCTGATCTCAGTTGGAATATCATACTGGGCACCAACAACAGCAAGTCTATCAGCTTGTTTATTTTGATTTCTAGGAATGGATTGTAAATTAAAAGCCTCAAAACCTTCAATCAAATCCCATACAACATGCTTGTAATTTTTTAATAAATCTTTCTTAGTTGCATGAACATTCCTAACTTGATTCAGAATCAATTCAGAATCACCATAAACTTGCAAACAACTAATACCTCTCCTAATGGCCCATTTTAAACCATTAATGATGGATTCATACTCAACAACATTATTTGTACAACTAAAAGTGAATCTGAAAGAAGCATAATACCTCTCATTTGCTGGTGAAACCAGCATACAACCTCCTCCTGCACCTATTTTTCTATTTGATCCATAAAAAAATAGCTTCCAAACAACGTTAGATTGCTATTTCGGATCTAAATCTGCACTTTTTACCATAGCTGGAAGAAAATCAGAAACCTCATGGATAACATAGTTACCCAAACTTGGCTCCTCAATTTGTTCGTCTGAGATTCTTACATTTTCAGTTGCCCAATCATTTAGCAACACATTAGGAAATTTACTTATTTGTTTTGAGCTTCAAAAACATCAGATATTTCCTCTTGATCAAATAATACAATTGCTGATTCATTTCCAGCACTAGCAACATACTGTTCAACACATAATTTTGTAATGGGTTATGAGGGTATAGTAACCTTAGTACCATACCTTGTATGGAAAAACATGTGAGTCCAGTCTGCTAATAGATAACCTCCTACCTTAACAATAAATTCTCTTGACAAGTATATAGAGAAGTTAGAAGTCAAATCAATAATGTATACATCCATAGGAACTGAAAAACTAGGACAAACATGCAGTGTTAAATCAAGATTCCTTATAACTCCTATAGTTTCAATTGTTGTCCCATCTAATTGGACTATCCCTCTTTCAAGTGGCTCATATTTGAGGCCTAGCTGGTCTACAATTTTCTTTGGCATAACCGAGCTAGTAGCACCAGAATCAATCATGCAATTGTGGATTAAGTGCTGTCCTATAATGACAGTGACATAAAATGGAGGAGGTTTGATCAACTTGGATGATTGATGGGATGTACTAGTACTTGCAGCTACTAAAACCTTAGGGTTTTGTTGAGACAAAACGTCATCAGATAATGTAAGTGCTTGTAATGCCTCTTGCAACATGTCCTTTTGGCTTGGAAGAGCCAAAACATACCACATGGACAAGGGAAGATGTTTCTTCTTCAAATGATCAACAATATTGAAGTTTTGAACACTAACCTTTTGGTGTTGTTTTAAAAAAACAAGCTCATTTACTATTTGTAATGGTTGTTATGCTCCTTTTTGAGCTTGTACATGCTACTTTGTTTGTTTTTGTACTATAAAAATAGGCTGTTGTGCCTTGTTACTTTGTTGTTGATCATTTCTAGCCTTCACTTTTGACCTTGTTCCTGCTGCTATAGGTCTCTATACTTGATTGGGGTCAAAATTTGCTGCTAAAACAACATCATCATCATTAAAATTCACCAGAGACACATCACGATTACCTTGTGTTTGTGATTGATCATACTATACCTCTTCTTGTCTATTAACCGACTATCCCTTTAGAACATCCTACCTTCTAGCTTCAAGTGCTTGAGGGCAATCTAGCCAAAAATGCCCATCATTTCATGTGTTACACCATTCTGCTTCTTGCACATAATTATTTTGAGGAATTACTATTAACTCCTTGGAAGTACTTGGAGTTGCATAATTATATGCTTGAATAGCTCTTTGATTGTAACTTCTTTGCTACCGTTGAGCTTGCCTTGGCTGGTTTGAACTGGAAGCTTGATTCAATGGCCTATTATGTTGATAATTTTCTTGAGGAGGCCTATTGTATTGGCCTTGTTGCCTCTTCAAGTTTGTTATCTCATTGCCACAATTCTACAAAGTTCTCAGAATATTGTCATTAGTATCTTTTAGCTCCATAGTCCACTCTTTTATCTCCCTAATAGGAGTTGAAGAAGCATGTTCTTCTGCTACAACCTACATATTAAGTGTTGGCAATGGAGGAACCACAATAATAGGTGGTATGGTAATTGGCACAATTGGTTGTGTCTCTGCATAATAAGGCATTGGAGGCCTTGGAGGTAATTTTCCAGCTTGTATCAAGCTATTCTCGACTCTAACAACAACATCATAAGCATTATGTAAAGTATTGTTGGAATTAATGGAAAGTAGTACTGAGAGGGGAGGGGTGAATCAATACCTCTAAAACTTTTAACACCTTACACAATTCATCATTAGTAATCTTTCAATTCTGATTTACCAATCATTACTATTATTCTTTCTTATGTATATATTGTTTGTTCATAATATTTAATAGTTTTCAATCATTCATAGAAACATTCATGAAATTGATAAACACATAACACAAGATATGGTATCACAGAAAACTTGTGTTAGGAAGTAAAAACTACGGTGGGGATGACATCCACAAAACTTCACTATTTGCAGAATGGAAGGGAGTTAGTTAAGGCTTACAATTTGATCACTTTTGATGATCTACAATGTTAAGAGTTTTAAGGTGGAGACCTATTAAGATCTACTCTGTTAAGAGCTTTAGCAACACTGATTTAAGTGTGCACTCAGTTTTGAGATTTACAATAGGACGGTTAAGCCCACCTTTCTTGAAAGGATTTCATTAGTGTACTACATTTGTTAGAATGATTACAAATGTTGACCTGACTGTATGCAATCTACTATTGCTGATTTATAGATCCATTAAAGCTTTTACAATGATAATATCACCTTAAGTGATTGATGACCTTTTCTCTGCTTGTCGGTAGCTTCTGTTATATTCTTGAAAAATGATTTGAATCTGTTTTTGTTCTTCTACATGAATTCTTTGTCTGGTCTTTAGTTGCTCTTTGTGGCTACTATCTTCATTGATCAACTCCTTTTCTCAATGGATTGAGCATCTATTTATACATGTATTTGACCTATCTTGGAATTTATGTATTACACTATTAACTCTCAGATCCAAGGTTTACAACTTGACCTTGATCTTAGTTTGCATGTTTTAAAATAGTAAAACTAATTAAAACAATAACAATTACATTTCTTCCTCTGCACATAATGGATTTAAAATAAAATCAAGAAGTTATAAATACAACTTTAGTGATTTATCTGACATGGAAAGTCAGATCCACTTTTTGCGGGATGTAACTAACTGTTGGTTCTTGGTCATCAGTTTGAACTTGTAGTCTATCAGCATTCCTTGAATGAACTATTCATTAGGTTCCCTATATCTATCTGGTTCCTCTCTTTTCTATTCTGTTAGTTAGCACTGTTGTTACTCATCGGGTATCTTTTACCTTTTTGTCATTGGACAACACTTAACAGTGTTTGTCGGGTAACCTTATCATCAGATAGTGTTGTGCCCTGTTTTTTGGTGTAGAGTAAACTGATGGTGTACATTATGTTTTTCTCTAAGTATACTAATGGAAAAATATAATGCCTTCAATCTCCCCCTTTGACATTAGTATCAAAAACTGATATGTGCATAATTGTAAACTCTTTTGGTATGTATACACCATGTTTATATCCTTTTCATAATATGACTCCCCCTTATTGTGTGCATCAGTATAGTGTATGTATATGTACATGTATACTATTTATTCTCTGTATGTACATTATTTCCCCTTTCTTCCACTATACATATGATTTCCTCCTTTTAACTGAGGTGATGTACAGATCAAATTCCCCCTTTCTTTGATATTGATGACAAAAATGTACAACTTACAATATGCCAAAATTGTGACAAAAATGTGCAACTTACAGTGTGTCAAAAATGTTAGAATGGGTAATTTTGATATCTTCCAGCAGTTTCTCCCATTGTTCTTTAAGCTATTCTAGTTCCATGTGTTGCAGCTCTAGTCTTGCATGCATATCATAAATGTTGTCTAGGACATACATTTCAAGGGTGGCAATTAGAGTATTTTCCTGTATCATATTTTTTTGCAGTAGTGTAACTGTCGGTAAGAGCTTAACTTGGAGCTCATTGATCTCATCTCTGTATTTCATCTCTACAAACTGAATGTCCTATCTTTGTTTCCTAGCCTGTATGATTTGTTCATTGTGCAATTTAAGTGCTTCTTTTGTGTTGGCTAGATTCTATGCACTGGACTTAAGATCAACATCTATTTTTTTTCTATCTTGTTGGTATACTCCTAAGTGAGTAGATCTAAAGTGCACAATTTCTTTATTAATGCAACAACTTTTGACATAATTGGATCAATTGTACTTACCAATTTAGATAGCTTGACCTTTTTCAGTGCAACTTCCTGGCCTATTTTCTCTACAAGCTTGAATTCATACTTTTGTTCAAGTCTCTCTTCCATAGTCTTCTCAGCACTGGTATTCTGAGATGTTATTGCATATGTGAGTATAACTAGTTGATCAAGCATTGGAGCTTTTTGATCAATATCTATGTCTAGTACAATTTGTTGAAGTATATTTCTTGCTACCTCTAGTACCTTGGCCTCTTTTACCGCCCTCTTTAGCTTCTCTTGTATAGCTTTTCTTTCATAGAGCTTTGCATATTTTGTCAATTCTGTCAGATCCAATGTTCTTGGATCACAAATAGAATCTCAATAATTTCATCTAGAGTTACTGGATTCTTATTCTTTCCTTTCTTCTTCTTTGAGATTTGAGGGGATGCAAAAGTATGAACTACCATAGCTAGTTCATTTGTTCATTTTGAATTACTTGGTGAAGGTTTTGTAGATGATGCATCTTATGTCTTCTACTCTATGGGCACCTATTGGTTATGTGAAGATGTCTCTTCATTAACCTTGGGTGTTTTTGCAAAATGTTCTCCTAATTTATTTTCTTTTTCATCCTTCTTTCCTTCTTCACCTTTCTCTGAAGGCTTGTCCCCTATTTCCTTTTGAGTTTCTTCCTTATTCTGATTAGTAGATGTATCTTTCTGATCATCAGTTGTAGCTTGCTCTGCAGTTGTATCTGTTGTCCCTTTGGATTCTTCATCACCCTTGTCTTTGGGTGTGCTTATTTCCTTTTGATTTGATCCATTATTGCCCTCTAGTATGTTTATTGCCTTCATTAGGATAGGCATGTTACTTTGAGTTGTGGCTTGGGATTTGTCAGTATTGGTATCCTTCTTGTCGGTTAGTACCTTGTCAGTAGTGACATCCTCATATTTTTGTATATCTTGTGCAGGGTCTTGCACATTTGAGTGCATGATTGAAGTGTCCTGCACTTGTTCACTAGCAATGTCAACTAGCTTACCATCTGATGTATGCAATACTTGATGGCTTTGTTGATCCTTAAGTGTGATAAATATTACATCATCTTTCTTATTTGGATCATTGTTGGAATCATAGTGAGTGATATCTTAGATATTATCATCCATGCCTGTATCTAAGTTAATACGCTCATCATCACTTTCTTGATTGTCTAGAGCAATATGCTGAGGACTTGCATTATCTGTCTCCTCCTCTCTGTGAGGTGTGTTTGTGAGAAGTAATTTCTTCTTAACATTTTCTGACTTTGCTGATAGATCCAAGAGACGTCTCCATTTGGTTTCTGTCTTTGAATCCAGTTCTATAAACTTGTTCTCTAGTACTTTGTAAGCCCTTATTTTTTCTACAAATTTACTTGAGTGTTTCTTTACTACTTTGCTTATCTCTTCAACTTTGCATTTAGGAGGCATCAGTCTCACAAGATCTCTTTCTCTTGCTTCTCTCTCTATTTGCAAGGCATATGAACACTATTGGTATACCCTTTTACCCAGCTCTTTAGGTATTTGATTTACAAATTCAGCAGGGATGTACTTGTTCTTGATCATTGATTTTATGATTGCCTCTTGTATTTTATTCTGATCCTCTAGATTCAGTGTATCCCATTGTCTGATCTTTTTATTAGTCATTGTGCCATGAGTAGCAATTGATTTGGCAGCTTCATCTACTATTTGATTTATGAAGTTCTTCTTTACTACATCTAGCTCATCATCTTTGGTGTCATCCAAGTTAGCCTTTGTCCTAACAAACCTTTTTCTCTTCTTTGGTGGTGTGGTTTTGATAGTTTGTTGTCTTTCTCTTTTTACTGGCTACTTCCTCATATAGGTCCTTACTTGACCTTTCTTAAGTGATGTGGTATCAGTAGCAGTAGTTTGACTTCTTGTCCTTTTCTTCTTTGTAGGAGGTAGAGATGGAGGTGTATTAGATTCAGTAGCCTCTGTATCTAATTTATTTTCTTCTAGTTCTTCACCGATGGTGCCCTGTTCATTGGTTTCCTCGTGTTGATCTTGCTCTTCTTCTGAGATTGATAGAATCTTTTTGAGATTCTTAACCATTTTATCCTTTTTTTTATAGTCTTCTTGACTTCTAGGCCTTGTTTTATCTTTGATTTGGCCTCCTCATATGTTCCAAACCTTGGTTGTTCTTATCAACAGGCTCATTCATTAGTGCCTCAATAACACTTGTAGCTTGATCAATATTGATCTCATAGTCTAATGGTGCTAACCAAGCTGTTCTTGGTACAACCAGTTTGATATGTGTGTAGTCTGTGTCTGCCATGAAACATATCTCATCTTTGTGTTTTTCAACTAGTTGTTCAAGAATCCTAGTTCTTTCCATCATCTTTTCATTGAACTCAAGGAATTATGCAGACACAACAGACTCAAAGTTGTCTCCTAGTGACTTAATCACTTCACTAACCTATTGGGTTACTAGTTTGGTACAGTCCCATACAAATTTTCCTACTGAAGGAAAGTATTCTTGAAAATAGAAAAATTTACACATGATAAGTGTTGTGGGTCCACAACACACACCCCATTTTAGGTCCTCTGACCATGGGGACCCCCCTTGTTTTTGTTTTTTTTCCTTTCATCGTGTCCGCCCCTCATAGAGATCTAGTTAGCCACCGAGAAAGATTACTAAAACCAAAGCAGATAAAGGAAGAACCCTTTTTTTTGGCCTTTCAAAGGACTTAGGTCCTCCAAAATGCCAAAATGGTAGAAAGGCCGAAGACCCAACCTTTCGGTTCTTTCATACTTTCGGAGGACTTAGATCCTCTGAAATGTCAAAATGGCTGAAAGGCCAAAGATTTGACCTTTCAGTGTTTTTGGACTCCGAAAACACCGAAAGGTTGAAGGCTTGGTTCCCTGTTAGGTCTTTTCAGCCTTTTGGGGTCCAAAACCCCGAAACTGCTAACGTCAGCCCATGGGTTATAAAAGGGGTGACTTCCCTTTTTTCATTTCAATCTGCATTTTTATGTGTTTTGTGCTCTCACTTGCGTTCAGTCTGTGCCTCCTTGTCGACCACCTCCTCTTCCAAGCCACCTGGTTGCCCTCTCCTGCTCATTCATCTAAGGTAATTCCTCCTCGCTCCCCGTTCACTTCTTGTTTTTGTCTAGGTCTGGTTATTTTTTGTCTTTTCAATGCTCCTAGTGCCTGTCCAGCCTAGGGTACTTCATTTTGCCACCCTCTTGGGCTTCTATGTCTTCATGCGCCGACAGGGACGTCCCTCCCTATTGGCCCTAGGGTTTTCTAGAGTTGTTACATCTAGGTTTAGGTTTTTGCATTTTTTGTCAGTCGCGGCTCCTACCACAGGTTTTTGGCCTCCAAAATGATGAAAACTAGATCTTCATCCTCGCCAAGTGCCATTTCAGACGTTTCAGCCTTTCGGACATCTAAAAGTCTGAAAGGCCGAACAAGAAAAACCTCTGATCAGACCATCCGGGCTCCTCACCATGTTTGAAAGATTCAGCATTCTTGAGAAAACCCCTACCAGTTCAGTGTCTGAAACTTTGAAACCCCCGACGGACTTGACCTCACCTTTTTTCCTGTTCGCACTTTCATACTTTTTGGTCTCCGAACTAGTTTTCGGTGTCCGATACCCCAAAAGGTCTGAAAGTGCAAAAACTTACACTTTAACCATTTTCTAGCTCTCTTTACTTGCTTTCATAGTTTAAATTGTTTTTCTATTCAATAAGCTCCTGATATTTGTCTTTTCTTGCAGGAATGACTGAACCAAAGACAACATCCCCAATGAAGTTTCAATACAAGGGGAATCCCCCTAGCTAAAGGGTGGGGAACAAACATAGCGAGATAACTGATACCAACATCAAGAATGTGGATTGGAATGAATTCCTAACTCAGTGCTCCCAACCAACAAATAGATCTGAGGACTATACCTCATTAGTCCTATTTGGGCTAGTACATGCAGCCGCACACCCCATGGCTGTTGCATCTTCAGAATTGTTCATCACCCTTGCTCACCACTATGATTCAGACAAAAGGGTGGTAGTGAACTTGAAGGATTAGGTAGTGCTAGACATCAGGCCGGATATCATTGAGGACATCTTTCACTTACACAAAGGCATAGACAAATTCTATGACTTTTATATTGAAAAGGGGACCAAGTGGTTTGGCAACAGGGAGCAAACCGTAAACAAGATGATGAATAAGGAATACCTCAAGAAACCACTTCCCAAGAACAAAATGGACAAAATAGACCTTCAGAGAGGTTATATGAGAGATGATATCCAGGCAGCTATAACAATGATCAGCAGGGTGTATGGGTTACCACAGTCCACCCAACTCGAGCACTGGATGATCCTGTTGATAGAGAGGATTAGAGAATGAAAGAAAAGATTCAACTGGGGCACTATCATTAGTGACAATCTAGATGAGCAATTGACAAAAGTGAAGCATAACCCTAAATTCTAGATGAGCACTTACATAGTGTACCTACTAGCTGCACGGGTAGATTATCCCGACCTCACCAAGAGGGGAAGTCTGAATGATTTAAATGCATGGCCCCATCTTGTGTACCCACAATTGGTAAAAGGGGCAAACATGTCAGCAGATTCCCCTAATTACAGAATAGTCAACAACACATTCATATTCACAGTCATCCAATCTATTGAGGGTGACTTTGCCAAAAGAATGTCAGAAGAAGCTGCTACTAAGTTAAGGGCCATTGGGGCCTATTTTATCCAATTCAGGACATACACGTACATTCGGATAGCTGGATCAACCATACAACCAAAGAAGCTACCTAGGTATCCATCTGACTAGATAATCATACTAGAAATGGCCAGGAAGCTTGCAGATGCATCCAATCACATCAAGCATAAGAAGAAGCGCTGTTGGGACTTTCCCATTTCTTTGGGGCCATATACCCTGCAGGACATGAAGGTTTGCAAGTCCTTGGCATTCGAATGAGATGATTTCCCCTTACAAATTTACAAGATAGTGAAAGCACATTTTGACCCCATAGGTACCTATAGCCACATCATCGGTAGATTCTATGTACATGAGCCACATCTACAAGATCATTGGATAAAATGTATAGATGACCATGAGGTTAGAATCCGAGATTACTACAGAATGAACCTAGCTCTGGCAAAAGAGGTGTTGAAGGTTCCTATTTCCCCGAAGGTATGGGAATGTGATTCAGAGGAAGTCTTAGAAGACATTTACACACAAGATAAGGTGTATGACCAGCCAATCATTAATGCTGAGGTAGACAAAGATGAAAATGATGACATAGAATTTAGGGCAAGGCACGTGATAAAAACCACTATATCTTGGATCAAGAAACTACACCGGATGAGTCTGATCCTGGTGAAAATATTAATGGAGCCCTCCAAGAAAGTAGAGAAACAATGAGGAGAGAAGTCAATAGCTCCTAAATATAAGAAGGCTCTCCTCAAAAGCCAAGAATGGTGTATGGTCATGAACTACCAGTTGAATATGGCTCCAATCCTAGGCCTAAGAAAACCAGAATGACAGGCTAGATTGACCCACCAGCAAGATTGTCACAACCCCAATCAGGAGAAGGCCCATCCACCTCTGGCCAATCTTCCCCCACCACTGAGAAGAAAAATTATAAGAGGAAGAAGAGTTTCGAATCTCCGTAGTTAGAAACTGTACAAGAAGAAACTAAGGAAGAGGATGCAAGTGAGCCCTTAGTCTGAAGGACCAGGTTGCAGAAGAGTAGAGAAAAGGAAACTACTAAGAAACATAGAGAGGATCCCAAAGAACAAGATGATCCTGTAGATCGATTAGGACTAGATGAATTTATGCTCTCTAATTTTGAAGGACTTGAAGACTTTTCAAATCAGGGCCAAGATGCACACACTGGGGGGCCACCGCTCATACAACCCCAGGTAGCCCTCACTCCACCACCACTCCTCCACTAGTCCAGTTCACCAACCCTCTGGTGAATGTTCCTACTCCACTAGTAAGCTCTGATTTTTCTCAAGTGCTTAAAAACCAAGACAGTGGGGTAACTCAAAGTTTAGCAATGGATAGTGTAGCTGGAGGGAGTTATGTTTTCACCCCACCACCTCATATACTTACCCCACTAGTTTCCCTACCAACTCCAACACCTACTCTCGCACTAACTCCACCCCCGTCTACTACCACCATCTCCTCATCTCCTACTCCAATCATGCCAACACTTATTCCCGCAACTTCAATCCCGTTAACATGTGCCACTCAGGAAACTGAAGGATCAGTAGGCACAAAAGACACACCACATTTTCAGACCTCACTAGAGGCCATGAACGATCTTAGGCCAGAAGTGGTAATTGATTCATCAGCCAACAAAGGCCCAAAGAAGGAAAGGGAAAAGGAGGTCAGTGAGAAAGATAAGAAAGAAGAAGAGATACAAAGGGATACAAAAAGGGATAGAATGGAAGAAGGAGAAGATGGACAAAGAAAAGGGGAAGAGAAGGAATCATAATAGGGAATAGCTCTAGGGAAACAAGGCTTGACCTCAATTCTCCATATGGTACCATATGAGCCAATAACTACCTTCGATAAACCTACTTGGTTTACCAAGGAGATACAACCTCGGAAAAGAACCTACACAAGTGAACTGGATGGAGAAGATACAAGTATAACTGCTGTGAAGCAAGCTTTCCACCATGCAGACGTGAGTGTGCCTACTAAAACCATGTCATATGTGACGCAAGACCCTAAGGGTTGATGGACAACACAAATAGCTATGCCACCCCTGAGCACCTCTCAAACCACGGGTTCATCAAGAGACTATACATTCAAGGAGGTAGACATGGGGGAACCAATCAGAGAAGGGAGCAAGACATTGGCAGCTTTGGGACTCAAGCATGCTCTGGGGTTCATGAATAAATATGAAGAAACCATCAAGACTTTAACAGACTAGAATGAAGCATTGAAAGGGTTCATCCAAAATATGTTGGGTCCCATTGACCCAAATTGTTTAGAGGCTTCATTACAAGCCATGCTTGATAAAAGGGCTACACCAAATTTGCCTCCAGGATTAACCCCCTCATTCATCTAGGCGAGTGCCGATTGGATAAATGACTTCAAACAGTTTAGAGAGAAGGCAATCCCATCAATATTGAGGCAATATAGGACCATTTTGGTTGAGGTTAATTTACTCATCGACCTAGTGGAAGATGACGGTGGTATGGATAGCGAGGTAGCTAAGTGGCAGGTAGCTCTCTAGGATTTGGAGGTAATTAAAAAGCAATGCTTCCAAATTTTTGTGAAAATCTATGAGGGCAAAGAATTGGACAAATTTGAGACTTGTATCAAATAGATGACCAAAATAATTAAGGTCTACAAGAAACATCAGGTGCTTATAGAGGAAAAGCGGGAAGGGGTAATAAAATGGATCACAGATATAGATACCTTCTTCATAGTGGTTGGCCTCAATGTTTACAGAGATGAAAGCCAACAAGCTCTACATCCCTCCAAGGAAGTGGTCCAATAGTTCAGAGACATTCTGGCCAGAGTCAATACCAAGGAGGCCTTGCAACAACTATTCTACATGAACGATGAAATACACAGGATGTCACAGCATGAAGAAGAGATCACGTTCTTTGCTTCTGAATTGACTATCTTCAGAGAGAAACAAGAATGAAGGGTCACAAAGGTAAAAATAAAAGAGATAAATTTTGAGGAAGTCCAAGAGATAGTGCAGAGGCTTCGAAAAGCTCACCCAGAAGTCTTCACTGGATAAAGCTCCAGGGTTGAAATACCAGATAGACCGGGCAATATTTTCACAGTTGGTCAAATTTCACCAAGGCAGTATTTTTTTTCCTTTTGGCCTTCGAATTTTCGGCCTTTCGGCCCATACAACAAAGAGTATTTTTCAGCCTTTTGGCCTTTCAACCCACGACAAGTCTAAACTTTTGGACCTCCAAGTTTGAATATTTTAAAGAGAACCTGGGAAATTTTGAAGACATTAAAGTTTCAGGGTAGAGGTCAGGGTTCAAAAAATTGGGTGTTTTTAGCGAGGTCACTTTTTTCAACACCAGTTTGACTCCAGATTAGATCAATGGACAACTTGAGTTTGTTTCACAGAAACTAAGGGTCTCCTATCAGTTCCCACCATCAGAAACAACCCTGGTGAAGAATCCAAGGACCACCAGAATCAAGAAGAAGACTCCCAATTCACAGAAGGAATTCACCTTCTTTCTCTTTCTCTTCTCTGGTGGATTTTTCCCTCTTTGCATGAGCAAATGGATTGTAAATGGGTTTAAGAATCCATGCAAGTTACATAGTATCAGTTAGCAAGTAGTTTACCTTCAGCAAAGTTCTAGTTTAGTTCTATTTCTTTAGTTTAGACTCTCTGATACCCTAACTCTGAAAATTAGAGTGGTAGATCAAAACTCTATATATTGTAATAAAAAAGCAATGTAAAAGGCCGACTTTTTAATACGATAAAGATCTACATTGGGTGCTTCATTCATGGTGTGTGAATTACTGCTATGTATGCAAATTTATTGAATGTATGCTTGTATTATTCTTTATTTTCAGAGAGCCCTTTGTGTTATTGTGTTTCAAATTTGTGCTACTTTTAGTTGGAGTTTGCTTTTATGTACTTACCTTGCTATGACAAACACTTGGAGGAATCATCTTTGGGCGTAATGATAAATCTGTGTCATGGGTGCACACATCTTGGTGGCTTCATGATTTGATAGATTTTGAATATCTTGCACGAGTGAATACATCTTCTCTCCAAACACTTGCATCCATGGAGTAGTGAATTGTGACTTGGTCTAATTTATGCTTCGTGGGTTGTTCCAAATCTCTCTAGCATTTAATTCACAAGAAAGGGTTTACGGCTGTTTATGTCCTTAGGATTTCACTTTTCTCACAATTTGCTTTATTTCTCATTACCCTTCCCTCTTTAAAATGATGTCATTAATTCTGAAAATTACCATCTTGAAAATACAAAATTGCATTTTATTTACAACACCATACTTGTTAAAATGAAAAAAAATATAAAAAAGAGAACTAACAATATTTTGCAGTTTGCTGTCTTGAATGTACCAACAAAGGCCTCCTCATGAACAATCACATTTATCTTCAACTGAGTAACCAAGCAGGTTGTGACTTGACCCCAGAGAACCTTGGGAATAACTCTGTTATTCTTTCAAGAGAGGAAATCGAATCTTGAGATCCTAGCAAGTTGGCTTGTGTTAAAACAATGCTCAACAGAAGTGGTGCTAGAAGGAGGGCCTCAAGACTCAAGAGCTGGATAATATTGGATCTTTCTTCCTAGAGAGGTTCAAGCATGTGATTAGATCATCTCTGAAAAGAGGTGAGTTTCTTGAATTCACTCACCACCGAAGGGCTCAGAGCGACAAGGGTAAAGAAAAAGATAAACCTTCCCATCACCTTGGTGAAACTCAGGATTCTCATAGACAACAATCACACATCGCTGCCCTAATCATTGCTACAGCCATGAATCAAAATCAAAACTTTCCAAATCAACACTTGCAGCAACCTCATCCAATGGCCTTTTTTGCTAACACAACAAGCTCACCTTTGAACTTTGTTGGGCAGCTCCATGAGTTACCCAAAAATCTAGAGAAATTTTGTACATGATTCACATATGGAAAATATAGGACAGCGGAAGAACATATTTGCACCTTCAAGGAAATTTGCAACTGCAAAGAGATTTCCCACCAAGACGTTGTCTGTCGTCTCTTCCCATATACCTTGGGAAAATTTGCATACAACTGGTGCCTTAATTTACCATGAGGGTCTATCTCAGCATGGAATGACTTCGAAACCAAATTCCTCAATCAGTTCAAATTGTATGTCAATCTTGTAGTGACACATCACCAGTTCATAACCATGAGGAAGGATCCTAAGGAGCCCATTGCTATGTTTAATCACCGCTTTCACAAAATGCATCAAAAGTTGGAAGCTCCTTACACTATACTAGATGAAGCTGTCATACAAGTTTACCTAAAAGCTCTAGACCCATTCACCTCAATCTTTCTAAGAAGGCTTCCCCCGACAGATAGAGATACAATGGAAAAAGTGTATAATGAAGCCATCACTTTCACTCAGCAAATGGACCCACAAGAAGGAAGCTATGCGGCTTCACCCATCCCAAGTAATCTTTCTTTCCCACACCCATTTGCAACAAACAATCAAGCCTTGGCCAACCACTTTCCCATGCAAACTCCTATAGTGGCACAACCATGTACAAATGTGCCTCCATCTATTACTTATCTAGGCTACAAAGCTCATAAAATGACATTCATAGAACAGAGGGTTGTACCCCACAATGAGCCTGATGCCCTCATGGATTTCTAGTTAGACACCATAAAGAAGACTTTATCCCAGATCACTAGCGAAGTTACCAGAATGAAGCTAAACCCACCCCAAAACCAAGGTGGATACCAACAAGCATCTGCTAGTTCAAATACGTACTCTTAGAATCCAAACTGGGGTTTCAATACATATAGCAACAACAATGCGCAGGAGAAACCATTTGGGCAGCAAAGGCCAAATATGCCATGGAACACTAAACCAAATAATGGAAGCATCCCAACAGATAATGCCAATACTTATGAAACTTTACAGGCCAATTTTGTTGGGGCTCCAAGTAGGCATCAAGACAATAATGAATATGTTAACAACTCCCAAGACCACTACACCTAGAATCAAGAGCAGCCCTCGACACAATTCAATGCTATGGTGATTGGCTCTTATGAGTCAGGAAAGGAGGGAAGCTCAAAAGTTTACACGAGAGAAGATGAATTCGTATTCCCTTTTCAAAAAGAAAATGAACCTGAATATTCTGAGGTTCATGCCTTCCAAAATGATCAGCGAAACCCACATAACCTTCAGAGTAGAAAGGAACCCCTCACTAATGGCATACCTCCAGGAAAGCAACCAACTCCACCAGATCCTTGTGCTAGTAACAATCCCATACCTCCAAAGGGCCAAAACACCATACATCCTATGATAGGTACATATGCTGGCTACCAAGGAATGGCCTGGTCAAATGACAAGTACAGTATAGTAGATGAACTCAAGAAAACTAAGGTGAACATCTCTATGTTCAAATTATTATAGGGCTGCCCATCTCAAAAGGAAGCCCTTTTAAGATCCTTGGATCATTCAAGACCTAGCCCATCAACCAACAACACCAAGAAACCCACGTCCAATTTCAACACATTTGAGGCATTCCCAGAAGTATTCACAGATAGGATGGAGGTCCCGCCATTCTTACTCAGCTTGCAAATGTTTAGGAAGAACCTACATAACTACCTAATCGATTTAGGAGCCTCATGCAATGTTATGCCCCTGTCAATTTGCCAAAAGTTGGGGATGGTGCCCCAAGTAATGAGCCGAGTGGTCATACAATTGGACAAAACCAAGGTCAGAGTAATTGGTGTACTCAAAGATGTACACATTCAACTAGTCGTAGATCCCCGAATACAAGAACACATTGATATACACATAGTGGACATCCCTAAAACTTATGGGATGTTACTAAGCCAAGAATGGACTAGATGCTTAAGAGGATGGTTCTCTACAGACTTCACCCAACTTTGGCTACCTTGGAGAGGTTTAAACAACCAGATCAAGATAGATGCAAAACCAAAGTTGAAAAGGATGATCACCGAATACAATTCGCCGAATGAAGTCTTGTTCACTCAAACCGACTTGGGCACTTATCGATTGGAAAAAATTTTCATGTTTCAAATCCGAGAAGGTGAAGAGTCAGACCATAGTCTCATCCAAGGTCTCCTGGACCTAAATATTGGTGATGACATCTTCCAGAGTTTCATCAATAGCACAACGGCTGGCCTACAACACCTGGGTCAAGATGCAGATCCCAACATCTTATTGCTACCTAGATACTGCCAATTACATCAGGCTAGTCATTCTGAGTTTACATGCCCCAGTTCTCAAGAGGCACTGTCACAAGTGTTGGCTCAAATTTCCTAACCAAATGAGCCACCAAAAGCACAGATGATAAAGGGAGATGTACTAGGGATAGAAGGTAGCAACAACATCACACCAGGTATGGACAACCTATTCCTTACACACAGTCCACCTCAAGATCAAGATAGTGGGTCAGATCTGGAAGATAGAAGCCTTGCCCTGAACATGCTTAGTGATTGGAGTACCTTGGATGATGGAGCATGTCCCCCTCACAAGGGAATACTTGAAGATAAAGACAATGAACTCCGTGAACCTGGGCATACTCAAAATATAGGAGAATCAACTTCTTCTGGTAGCGAGGGAGAGAGGGACCGAAAACCAAGTACCAAGGATTCTTTTAAGAAAAGCTCAACCAGAACCAGCCCTACTAAACCACCTCAGCTATGGAAACTGCAATTCAATGGTTCCAAATGTAAGCAAGGAGTGGTTTCTAGGATCGAATTGATAAATCCAAGGGGTAAGTACTTTTATGCTACTTATAGATTACAGTTCCTTTGTACTAATAATGTTGTAGAATACAAGGCATTGGTTTGCAGACTCCTCCTAGCTCATGAGAAAGGAATCAAGTTCTTGACGGTGGAAGGAGACTCACAATTGGTTGTCAAGCAAATCTGTAGTCAGTATACTTGCAATGATAAGAGGCTCTCAGCCTACAGAAATAGGACATGGGATTTGACAAACGACTTCAACACTTTCAACATCAAAACCACCCCGAGAAGAAAGAATGTCATCACTGACGCATTAGCTATCTCAGCCAGTTCATTACACCCAATGGAGAAATCCAAACTAGAGAAATTCTCAGTTGTACTTGTCACAACCCCCGCCATTCTGGACAATGTCACTAACTTTCAGGTCTTCCAAGATGATCAGCATATCTTAGAGTTTATCATGTGTGCTGGCGTATTTGAAAAGTAGATTATCAATGAGGAGAAAAATGGGGAGGAAGTAGTCAAACCAGAAGAACCTGATGATTATGGCGTGATAAACCTAAAAACCAATGCCATACCCAAGGGAATGGTAGAACTGGAGATGATTTTTGACAGTTATAAGACTGCTATACAAAGACGCCTCGATGTGACACCTGATGGTAAAGAGTGTGACACCTACAACCTGGGCACGGAAGAGGAACCGAGGGAAGTCCACATCAGAAAGGTGGGGACCAAAGAAGAAAAGGAGAGAATGCTCTAGCTTCTCACTAAATATCAAGATGTCATAGCATGGAGTTATGAAGAATTAAAGACATATGACACCTCAGTCATAGTGAAAAACATCCCTTTGAAGCCAGATTCTAAGCCTTTCCGACAATGAAAAAGACCCGTGAATCCCACTATGGAGCCCTTAATTCAGAAGGAAGTCCAAAAGCTGCTCGATGCTAGGATCATCTTCCTGATTCGACATTCAACATGGGTTGCAAACCTAGTACCGATAAGGAAGAAGACTTGAGAAATCAGGCTGTGCATAGAATTTCAGAACCTCAACAAGTCCTCTCAAAAGGATAATTATCTGCTCCCATCTCTAGATGAAGTGCTACAAAAGGTTAATGGATCTCAGATGATGTTGTTCCTAGATGGCTACTCTGGGTATAATCAGGTGATGGTACAAGAAGAGGACAGACTGAAAATAGCATTCACCAATAAATGGGGGTCTTTCATGTATCGACGAATGCCTTTCAGATTGATTAATGCTGGAGCCACCTTTCAAAGAGCAATGGACATAGCATTCAAAGAATTAGTTGGAAGGTGCATTATCATCTACATGGATGACCTCACAGTCTACTCAAAATTAAGAGCTGACCACATAAGCGACCTCAGAAAATGCCTTCAAAGGTGTAGAGAATTTGGGATCTCCCTCAACCCCAAGAAATGCATGTTCAAGGTAACTGAAGGAAAGCTCTTGGGGCATATCATCTCTGAAAAGGGGATATTCATTGACCCCAAAAGGGTGGAGTCGATCCTAAAATTAACATCGCCTCATAGCCGCAAGGAACTAAAATCTTTCTTTGGAAAGATCAACTTCGTCAGGAAATTCATTAGTGGTTTCGCAGAAATAGTGAAGCCATTGAATGACATGCTCAAAAGGGATGCCAAGATTGAATGGGCTCTCCTAACCAAGAAGTCTTTTGAAGAGATTAAGAATGCCATTGCCATGGCACCAGTCCTAGCCAGTCCTGACTACACCACCCCTTTCAAGGTCCACTGCTTCGCATTAGAACACTCATGCGCATGCATTGTCACATAGAAGAAGAATGGCGAAGATGAAAGGCCCATCACCTTTATGAGTTTCCCTTTCAAAGATGCTGAGCTCAGATACCCAAACTTGGATAAGCAATCATTTGCTCTTGTCTAGGCGGTGAAGAAATTCAGACATTACATTTTAAGGAGTAAAGTCATTGGGATAGTCCTAGATGCAACATTTAAATCTCTCCTAATGCAGAATGACCTGGGAGAACGAAGAGGAAAATGGATGGCAATTCTCCAAGAGTTTGACCTAGAAATCCAACCAATGAAATTGGTAAGAGGCTAGGGCCTAAAAAAGCTGATCTCTGAGTTTGAAAAAGGTTTGGTCTACCAAACATACACCAACTAGGGCATGATCATGAATGTATGGTACCAAGACATAGTGTATTATCTGTTGCAGAATCGTTGTCCTAAAGAAATGAATAGTTCCCAGAGAAGAGCTTTGAAGATTAAAAGCAGCTCCTACATGCTGAAGAATGGACAACTCTACAAACGCAATTATGAGGGTTTGTATTTAAGGTGCTTGGATAGAATGGAGGAAAAGTAGATACTAGTGGACTTTCATGACAAATATAGAATGGGACATGGATCAGCAGAGGCCACAACTCACCAAATCCTGAGGGTAGGGTATTTCTGGCCTACAATATTTAAAGATATCGGTGAGCACGTGAGATCCTGCCACACTTGCCAAACTAGCGCGACCCAAGAGAGAAATCTAGCAATGCTTTTACAACCAGTCTATGAGGTACACCTGTTTGCCCAATGGGGCTTGGATTTTGTTGGAGTGATTAACCCCCTTCATCTGTAGGACATAAATTTATCTTAACAGCTACTGACTATTGCACGCATTGGACGGAGGCACAAGCGTTGAAGAATTGTACCACTGAGGTTATGAACAAATTCATGGAGGAATGCATCATAACTAGGTTTGGGATGTCATTCTACCGGGTATGTGACAATGCCCCCTCTTTCTCTTTGGCCTCACTCACGCAATGGGCCTTTGAAAACTAGGTAATCCTCAAATTCTCTTCAAATTACTATCTGAAAGGCAATGGCATAGCAGAGTCTACAAACAAAAATTTGACAACAGTGATCAAACACCTCTTGGATGATAACCCCATGGACTGGCACACTTAGCTAAAATGTGGTTTGTGGCCCGATCATGTAAGGATCAAGAATGCCCTGGGGACGTCTCCATACCAACTAGTCTACAGCTTGGAACTGATCTTTCCTATGAACCTAAAGATCCCAATTCTAAGATTCATGGACCAAAATGTAGGGGAGGAAGATCGGGTACAAGTCAGACTCATGAATCTCCTAAAGCTAGAGGAAAAATGGACTTTGGCCCTGGAACATGTATCCAAGCATCAGGCTATAGTCAAAAGGTGGTTTGACAAGAGAGCTACCATCAAATTCTTCAGGATCTCTGACCTTGTCCTCATGTGGGATAAAGCAAAAGAAAAGCCAGCAGCCACACCAAGTTCCAAAGACTGTGGACAGGCCCTTACCAAATATCAGAGATCCTGGGGGAGAACACTTTTAGGATCAGCACATTGGACGGAGAGTTGACTCCATTGCCAGTCAATGGGAAATTCCTCAAACACTACTTTGGATCCTAAATGGGATTATTTTTCATCCCTTGTACCATAGTCACTTTTGCATTTTTTTTCCCTTTTCCTTTGTTGTCCTTGCCGTTAGTCCTTTCTTCCACTCATGTTTGTCCTTTGGTAGGGCTTGTTTGTTCTTTTGGGTCAGTGTGTTTTGGATCCAGTCCAGGGTGTTTCACAAGAGGAGCAGAGGTATTTCTTAGTCAAATTTCTCCAAGGATGCATGCAGCGTAAGAAAAACTTCCCAAAAGACAAAGTAGTGATGATTATCATTGACAGACAAGAAGAAGTTCAAAGTTGGTCATCCTGATCACAAGACACATTAAGGTAAAAACACTAAAGGGCATTGGTTTCTAAGGCATTTGTCAGTTATAGCCAACCTGAGTGCATAGGTTTAGGTACCCACCAATCCCAGAACCCAAGTCTGAACTGAATGCGAAGGTAGTAACGAAAGAAAGAAGAGCCCAAAAGGGAAAGCGAAAGAAATGCTCACAAGAAAAGTGCCCCAAAGAGGTCACGAGTAAAAGATCTGGGAAACACCGCCTAATCATTGCTTGGATCACAAAAAAAAAAGAGAAAGAAAGAAAACAAGTTATGGACCTGAATGCATGGAACACACTGAGCGTCCAAGGCTTGATACATCTCCAAGCAAGCAAAAGGAACAAACTAGTTTTCCAAAAGACGGAACTCTCACAAAGAAGGTTATAGCCTAGTAGGCAGAACAAACTTGGGTGATTGTGACAACCTCTATCGGGGCTATGAACGCCTGGCTGGCAGTAGAGCAAGGTTATACTTGGGACTTAGGGAAAAATTTGTCAGGGCTATGAATGCCTGACTGGCAGTAAAGCTCTTTTCGGGAAGCCTTGGTTTATTTGGAAAAAGTTGGGTATAACTAGCAAGCACCTTGGTTATCACAACCAAAGCTCTAGGAATGAACACACATGAACACACATAGTGAAACTAATGGAAGAACCTTAGATTGGAGGTCATTGAAGAATCATCGACTCCACTGCCTCTTGGTTCGGTTCTACTGCAAAGCTACTTTTTGGAAGAGTATTGATGGTAAAGAAATGCCTTGGTCATTCCTCCTTTTTTTGGGGCTATTTGTTGTGGGTCCAAAACACACACCCCATTTTAGGTCCTTTGACCATGGGGACCCCCCTTGTTTTTTTTTTTTTACCTTTTGTCATGCCCGCCCCTCGTAGAGATCTAGTTAGCCACCGGGAAAGATTACTGAAACCAAAGAAGATAAAGGAAGAACCCTTTTTTTTGGCCTTTTGACCTTTTGGAGGACTTATGTCCTCTAAAATGCTAAAATGGCCAAAAGTCTGAAGACTCAACCTTTTAGTTCTTTTAGAATTTTGGGGGACCTAGATCCTTCAAAATGCTGAAATGGCCGAAAGGCCAAAGATCTGACCTTTCGATGTTTTCAGACTCTGAAAACACTGAAAGGCTGAAGGCTTGGTTCCCTGTCGGGTCTTTTCAGCCCTTCGGGGTCTGAAACCCCAAAATCACTGATGTCAGCCCGCGGGTTATAAAAGGGGTGACTTCCCTTTTTTCATTTCACTTTGCATTTTTTATGTGTTTTGTGCTCTCGCTCGCGTTTAGTTTGTACCTCCTCATCAATCACCTCCTCTTACAAGCCATTTGGTTTCCCTCTCCTGCTTGTTCATCCAAGGTAAGTCCTCCTCACTCCCTATTCGCTTCTTGTTTTCATCTAGGTCTAGTTCTTTTTTGTCTTTTTGGTGCCCCTAGTGCCTGTCCAGCCTAGGGCACTTCGTTTCGCTGCCCTCTTGGGCTTCTATGTCTTCATGTGCTAACAGGGACATCCCTCCCTATTGGCCCTAAGGTTTTCTAGTGTCGTTAGGTCTAGGTTTAGTGTTTTACATTTTTTGTCAGTCATGGCTCCTACCATAGGTTTTTGGCCTCCAAAAGGACAAAAACTAGATCTTCATCCTCGCCAAGTGCCGTTCCAGACGTTTCATCCTTTCAGACATTTGAAAGGTCAAACAAGGGAAACCTTCGATCAGACCATCCAGGCTCCTTGCCATGTCTGGAAGATTTGGCATTCTTGAGCAAACCCCTCCTAGTTTGGTGTCCAAAACTCTGAAACCCCCGACGAACTTGACCTCACCTTTTTGCCTGTTTGCACTTTCAGACTTTTCGGTCTCTGAACTATTTTTCGGTGTCCAAAACCCCAAAAGGTCTGAAAGTGGGAAAAATTACACTTTAACTATTTTCTAGCTCTCTTTACTTGCTTTCATAGTTTAAATTATTTTCCTGTTCAATAAGCTACTGATATTTGTCTTTTCTTGCAGGAATGACTAAACCAAAGACAACATCCCCAATGAAGTTTCAATACAAGGGGAATCCCCCTAGCTTAAGGGTGGGGAACAAACATAGTGAGATAATTGATACCAACATTGGGAAAGTGGATTGGAATGAATTCCTAACTCAGTGCTCCCAACCAAAAAATAGATCTGAGGACTGTACGTCATTAGTCCTATCTGGGCTAGTAAATGCAGCCGCACACCCCGTGGCTATTGCATCTTTAGAATTGATCATCACCCTAGCTCACCACTGTGATTCAGACAAAAGGGTGGTAGTGAACTCTGAGGATCGGGTAGTGCTAGACATCAGGCCGGATATCATTGAGGACATTTTTCACTTACACAAAGGCATAGACAAATTCTATGACTTTTATATTGAAAAGGGGACCAAGTGGTTTAGCAACATAGAGAAAACTGTAAACGAGATGATGAATAAGGAATACCTCAAGCAACCACTTCCCAAGAAAAAACTAGACAAGATAGACCTCTGGAGAGGTTATATGAGAGATGATATCTAGGTAGCTATAAAAATGATAAGCAGGGTGTATGGGTTACCACAGTCCACCCAACTCGAGCACTGGATGATCCTGCTGATAGAGAGGATCAGAGAATGAAAGGCAAGATTCGACTGGGGAACTATCATTAGTGACAATCTGGATGAGCAGTTGACAACAGTGAAGCATAACCCCAAATTCTACATGAGCACTTACATAGTGTACCTACTAGCTGCATGGGAAGATTATCCCAGCCTCACCAAGAGGGGAAGTCTAAATAATCCAAATGCATGGCCCCATCTTGTGTACCCACAATTGGTAAAAGGGGCAAACATGTCAAAAGATTCCCCTGACTATAGAATAGTCAATGACGCATTCATAGTCATAGTCATCCGATCTATTGAGGGTGACTTTTCCAAAAGAATGTTAGAAGAAGCTACTGCTAAGGTAAGGGCCATTGGGGCCTATTTTATCCAATTTAGGACATTCACATACATTCGGATAGCTGGATCAACCATACAACCAAAGAAGCTACCTAGGTATCCATCTGACTGGATAATCATACTGGAGATGGCCAGGCAGCTCACGGATGCATATGAGCACATCAAGCATAAGAAGAAGCACTGTTGGGACTTTCCCATCTCTTTGGGGCCATATACCCTACAAGACATGAAGGTTTGCAAGTCCTTGGTGTTCGAATGGGATGATTGCCCCTTACAAATTTACAAGATAGTGCAAGCTCATTTTGACCCCATAGGTACCTACAGTCACATCATCGATAGAGTCTATGTACATGAGAAACATCTAGAAAATCATTGGATAAACTATATAGATGACCATGAGGTCAGAATCTGAGATTACTGCAGAATGAACCTAGCTCTGGCAAAAGAGGTGTTGAAGGTTCCTATTTCCCCGAAGGTATGGGAATGTGATTCAGAGGAAGTCTTAGAAGACATTTACACACAAGATAAGGTGTATGACCGGCCAATCATGAACGCCGAGGTAGACAAAGATGAAAATGATGACATAGACTTTAGGGCAAGGCACGTGATAAAAACAACTATATCTTGGATCAAGAAACCACACCGGATGAGTCTGATCGTGGTGAAAATATTAATGGAGCCCTCCAAGAAAGTAGATAAACAATGAGGAGAGAAGTCAACAGCTCCTAAATATAAGAAGGCTCCCCCTTAGAAGCCAAGAACGGTGTATGGTCATGAACGACCAATTGAATATGGCTCCAATCCTAGGCCTAAGAAAACTAGAATGACGGGCTAGATTGACCCACCAGCAGGATTATCACAACCCCAACCAGGAGAAGGCCCATCCACCTTTGGCCAATCTTCCCCCACCACTGAGAAGAAAAATTATAAGAGGAAGAAGAGTTTTGAATCTCTGCAGTTAGAAATTGTACAAGAAGAACCTAAGGAAGAGGACACAAGTGAGCCCTTAGTCCAAAGGACCAAGCTGTAGAAGAGGAGATAAAAGGAAATTACTAAGAAACATAGAGAGGATCCCAAAGAACAAGATGATCCTATAGATCCATTAGGACTGGATAAATTTATGCTCTCTGATTTTGAAGGACTTGAAGGCTTTTCAGATCAGGGCCAAGATGCACACACTAGGGGACCACCGCTCATACAACCCCAGGTAGCCCTCACTCCACCACCACTCATACAAACCCAGGTAGACCTTACTCCTCCACCAGTCTATTTCACCAAACCTCTAGTGAATGTTCCTACTCCACTAGTAAGATCTGATTCTTCTCCAGGGCTTAAAAACCAAGACAGTGGGGTAACTCAAAGTTTAGCAACTGATAGTGTAGTTGGAGGGAGTTATATTTTCACCCCACCACCTCATATACTTACCCCACCAGTTTCCCTACCAACTCCAACACCTACTCTCACACCAACTCCGCCCCCGTCTACTACCACCATCTCCTCATCTCCTACTCCAATCATGCCAACACTTATTCCTGCAAGTTCAATCCCATCAACATGTGCCACTCAGGCAATCGAAGGAGTAGTAGGCAGAAAAGACACACCACCTTTTTAGACCTCACTAGAGGCCATGACCGGTCTCAGGCCATAAGTGGTAATTGATTCATCAGCTGACAAAGGCCCAGAGAAGGAAAGGGAAAAGGAGGTCAGTGAGCAAGATAATTAAGAAGAAGAGATACAAAGGGATACAGAAGGGGATATAATGGAAGAAGGAGAAGATGGACAAAGAAAAGGGGTAGAGAAGGAATCAGAATAGGGAATAGCTCTAGGGAAACAAGGCTTGACCTCAATTCTCCACATGGCACCATATGAGCCAGTAACTGCCTCTGGTAAACCTACTTGGTTTACCAAGGATATATAACCTCGGAAAAGAACCTACACAGGTGAACTGGATGGAGAAGATACAAGTATAACTGCTGTGAAGCAAGCTTTCCATCATGCAAACATGAGTGTGCATGCTAAAACCATGTCATATGTGACCCAAGACCCTAAGGGTCAATAGACAACACAAATAGCTATCCCATCCCCAAGCACCTCTCAAACCACGGGTTCATCAGGAGACTATACATTCAAGGAGGTAGACTTGGGGGAACCAACCAGAGAAGGGAGCAAGACATTGGCAGCTTTGGGACTCAAGCATGCTCTGGGGTTCATGAATAAAGATGAAGAAACC
>MU223612.1:196126-218021 GCA_018584345.1 Thuja plicata
TGAAAGGGTTCATCCAAAAGATGGTGGGTCCCATTGACCCAAATTGTTCAGAGGCTTCATTACAAGCCATGCTTGATAAAAGGGCTACACCAGATTTGCCTCCAGGATTAACCCCCTCATTCATCCAATCGAGCGCCGATTGGATAAATAAATTTAAACAATTTAGAGAGGAGGAAATCTCATCAATATTTAGGCCATACAGGACCATTTTGGCTGAGGTTAATTCACTCATCGACCTAGTAGAAGATGACAATGGTATGGATAGTGAGGTAGCTAAGTGTTGGGCAACTCTCCAGGATTTGGAGGTAATTAAAAAGCAATGCTTCCAAATTTTGGTAAAAATCTATGATGGCGAAGAATTGGACAAATTTGAGACTTGGATCAAATAGATGACCAAAATAATTAAGGTCTACAAGAAACATCAGGCCCTTATAGATTAAAAGTGGGAAGAGGTAATAAAATGGATCACAGATATAGATACCTTCTTCACAGGGGTTGGCCTCAACGTTTACCAAGATGAAAGCCAATAGGCTCTACGTCCCTCCAAGGAAGTGGTCCAACAGTTTAGAGATGTTTTGGCTAGAGCCAATACCAAGGAGGCTTTACAACAACTGTTCTACATGAAGGATGAAATACACAGGATGTCACAGCATGAAGAAGAGATCATGTTCTTCACTTTTGAATTGACTATCTTCAGAGAGAAGCAAGAACGAAGGGTCACAAAGGTAAAAAGAAAAGAGATAAATTTTGAGGAAGTCCAAGAGATAGTGCAGAGGCTCTGGGCAGCTCACCTAGATGTCTTCACTAGATAAAGCTCCAAGGTTCAAATACCAGATAGACCAGGCAATATTTTCACACTTGGTCAAATTTCACCAAGGCAGTATTTTTTGGCCTTTCAGCCTCTGACTTTTTGGCCTTTCGGCCCATATAGCAAAGAGTATTTTTCAGCCTTTCGGCCTGCAAAGATTTCAGCCTTTCGGCCTCCTCAAATTATTTTGGCCTTTTGGCCCATGACAAGTCTAAACTTTTGGATCTCCAAGTTTGAAGATTTTAAAGAGCACCTGGGAAATTTTGAAGACATTAAAGTTTCGGGGTAGAGGTCGGGGTCTAAAAAAACTAGGTGTTTTTAGCGAGGTCACTTTTTTCAACACTAGTTTGACTCCAGATTAGATCAATAGACAACTTGAGTTGGTTTCAAAGAAATTAAGGGTTTCCTATCAGTTCCCACCATTAGAAACATCCCTGGTGAAGAATCCAAGAAGGACCACCAGAATCAAGAAGAAGACTCCCAATTCACAGAAGGAATTCACCTTCTTTCTCTTTCTCTTCTCTGGCGGATTTTTCCCTCTTTGCATGAGAAAATGGATTGTAAATGGGTTTAAGAATCCATGCAAGTTACATAGTATCAGTTAGCAAGTAGTTTACCTTTAGCAAAGTTCTAGTTTAGTTCTATTTCTTTAGTTTAGACTCTCTGATGCCCTAACTCCAAAAATTAGAGTTGTAGATCAAAACTCTATATATTGTAATCAAAAAGCAATGTAAAAGGCTGAATTTTTAATATGATAAAGATCTACATCAGGTGCTTCATTCATGGTGTGTGAATTACTGCTATCTATGCAAATTTATTGAATGTATTCTTGTATTATTCTTTATTTTCAGAGAGCCCTTTGTGTTATTGTGTTTCAAATTTGTGCTACTTTTAGTTGGAGTTTGCTTTTGTATATTTACCTTTCTATGACGAATGCTTGGAGGAGATCATCTTTGCGCTTAATGATAAATCCATCTCATGGGTGCGCACATCTTGGTGGCTTTGCAATTTGATAGATTTTGAATATCTTGCACAAGTGAATATGTCTTCTCTCCAAATGCTTGCATCTGTGGAGTAGTGAATTGTGACTTGGTCTGATTTATGCTTCATGGGTTGTTCCAAATCTCTCTAGCATTTAATTTCCAAGAAAGGGTTTACGACAGTTTATGTCCTTAGGATTTCACTTTTCTTGCAATTTTCTTTATTTCTCGTTACCCTTCCCTCTTTAAAATGCTGTCATTAATTCTAAAAATTACCATCTTGAAAATACAAAATTGCATTTCATTTACAACACCATACTTGTTAAAACAAAAAAAAATATAAAAAAGAGAACTAACAATATTTTGTAGTTTGTTGTCTTGAACGTATCGGCAAAGGCCTACTCATGAAAAATCACATTTATCTTCAACTGAGTAACTAAGCAGGTTGTGACCCAACCCTAGAGAACCTTGGGAATAACTCTGTTATTCTTTCAAGAGAGGAAATCGAATCTTGAGATCCTATCAAGTTAGCTTGTGTTAAAACAACGCTCAACAATAAGTGATCCAAACTTACATGTGTTTCTCTTTGTAGACCTTATTTTGATCATATTCTCATCAAGTTGTTTTAATAGGATCTTACACAGATCCATCTAAATTACTTTTGTTACAATCTTGTAAGCCATGCTTACTGCTGTTGCAGAAATGTTGTTCATTCTGCTGGCTTGAAAGATTTTGTACCCAATAACACAAGCACCAAATTTTAGGTCTTCGTCGATGATTGTGTTCACTTTGAGACCTCTGTTGTCTCCTTTTTCATTGGTGAGTTTTGTAACTTCTTCCATGGATGGATGCTTGTGTGCCCTAGGCTTGTCAATTATCGGATAAATAGTGACAGCATGAAGAACATCCTTGGTTATTTATTTGGGTTGGTCTAGCTATATTTTTTTGTCATGCATCCTACTTAAGACTAACCTAATCCATTCTGTTTTGAATTCCCTTAGGAAATGTAGGGCATTGGTTAACCCTTTGACCTCCAAGTGTTTGTGTTCTTTCAATTTTCCTTCGACATCACATAGCTTCTTGAAAGCTTCATCCATTTCAAGATCACCTATTTCTGCGATCTTGCAGTGAATATAAGATCTAATGTCTTCTATGAGTGAAACCCTAGGCAAAATTTTTGAAAATGTGCCAGCTTCATCGGGTTTTGATGCAATTTTTGGATAGATTTTGTACTTAGGTTCTACACATGTGCTATTCTTGTTTAGTTTTACCACATTCTTCTTTTCATTCTTCAACTTAGCAGTTCTTGATGTGGTTGCCATTTTTTTTTTAAGTATTTAGGGTTTTCTCAAAATTAGGGCTTTCTTGACAAAACAATGACAGAGATCTTTCAGTGCCTTTGGTACTTAATTTGATTCACAATAGCGATGAGGAATTTGTTCTTTGTGTGCTGAATCGATCTGGAGATGCTTCTTCTTTTGGCTCTTCAATCGCTTGGTTTTTGCTCTACTTTCTCTTCAAATTGTGGGTGAAAAATGAAGTTGTCCCATCGACTATTTATATACTTTTTGACCTAAGTCTTTGCAATAAATGCTCAACAACTTGTCGAGACATGAAGATGGGTTTCATCAAGAGAATTTTTCAAATCATCATCGGTGAAGACATGATGCTTTAGGCAGTTGTTAACCACTTTTGATTTTATCGACAGATATCAGTATTCTGTCACAACCATTTCTAAACTTTGCTTTCGTACCGATGTTCATCAGGTTACTAGTTGACTGACAATTTTTGGTAAGTGTAAACAACTCATTATTATGTTCACCGATGATTTTCAGTAAGTGTTTACTGATGGTGTTGCATTCTTATATTAGTAACAAGTAAAGTAGTATGCATCTTTGGATTATGTAGATTTTGACTATCTATCAATTTGTATAATGGAACCGATGCAAAATATAGCTTAGTATAGTGCTGTTCCATACTTACTTGTTCAACTCAAGTGGAGTTGGTGGTGTCACCGAATCCATTGGATGGGGTGCCACCATTTTCATTGCTTGGCCCAACTTCGTCAATGTTTGAAGCTTTTATCCATATTTTTCCTCTTGCCCTCCTGATATCTTCAATGGTGTTTCCATTGGGATATGTGCTTGTTTTCGTCAATCGGTCTTTGCAGTCTTTCTTGAGATGACCAACTTTATGATAGCGTAAGCATGCCATTCCACGGTTTGACCAGCCTCTAGACCTTTTGGTCCATGCTCTCATGCAGTTCATAGAAATGTGACCATATCTACCACATGCTGTATATAAGTTTGTCCAAGTGTTGTAATCCCATACATATTGATTTCCGGTTCTCTTTGGTTGATAAGGAACTTCTTTACCTTTTGGCTTCCATGCTTGCCTTTTCTTTTTCCAGCATTCTTCAGATGTGTGCTCATTCATCTTGCATGTAGGACAATATTTTTCCATGTAGGTTTCCTTCTTTGGATTTTCTATCTTTCTCTTGCATTCATAAGCCTTATGTCCTTTCTTGTTACATTTATAACAGAATCCTATGAATGAAGATGTAGGTGTAGATTTGGGAGTACCTTTCATTTTACCTCTACACACATTTGATGTGTGCCCTTGCTTTCCATAGTGCTTGCATGATAGATTTCTTGGTCTTGGATTTTCATAGACATTCTTTGGATTTGATGATTCTCCATTTTTGGTAAAGCCTATACCATTGTTGTTGTTGACTCTTCCTTGTCCTTCAAGAAATTCATCCATTCTTTTATTTATTTCTTCAGTCTTTCTGATAATCTCATTATGCTATTGCTGAATTCTAACCTCATGCTTTAGCTTTTCATTTTCTTCTCTTAGTTCACTGATAATCTGTATTCTTTCAATGAGTTCCACATTTATTCTATTTTCTTCTTGACTTATAAGGATAATCTAATTTTTCAGATCATGGTGATGCTCAGCATGTCTTTGAATTTCCATTTTCTTTTCTTGTAGTTTCTCTAAAATCTTCCTTCTATCATCAATAGCAAGTGTTCTTTCTATTTCAGCTTGTCAGGCATAATTCATCACATCAATCATTCTTACCATTTGGGTCTCTTGACCAATTTGCAGTATCTTTATTTTCTCTATCAGATGTTGATTGATCTCCTTTAGATTTGTGACATTCTCTTCTGATGTATCTAATGTATTACTTGCATTTGATCTTGAAGATTCAAAGAAATCTGGAATCTCTTCTTCTTGATAGTATTTTTCATTGTTCCGGGTAGCCATGCCTTTTCTTTCATCTAGCAGCTCTCTCATCTTGATTCTCACTTCTTTATACTATTCATAGAACATCTATATCTCCAAATTTTTGTTCTTAATATTCTTATCAAGTTTGTACTCCTCCATTGTAAGATCTTTTCTCTTAAGCCTTTAAGCTTTCCAAGAAGAGACTCAACTTTGATACCAATTGTTGGAATTAATGGAAAGTAGTACTGAGAGGGGAGGGGTGAATCAATACCTCTAAAACATTTAACACCTTACACAATTCATCATTAGTAATCTTTCAATTCTAATTTACCAACCATTACTGTTATTCTTTCTTATGTATATGTTGTTTGTTTGTAATCTTTAATATTTTTCAATCATTCATAGAAACATTCATGAAATTGATAAACACATAACACAAGATATGGTATCGCAGAAAACTTCTGTTAGGAAGTAAAAACTATGGTGGGGATGGCACCCACAAAACTTCACTATCTTCAGAATGGAAGGGAGCTAGTTAAGGCTTACAATTTGATCACTTCTGATGACATACCTTATTAAAAGTATTAAGGTGGAGACCTGTTAAGATCTACTCTATTAAGAGCTTTAGTAACATTGATTTAAGTGTGCACTCAGTTATGAGATTAACAATAGGACGGTTAAGCCCACCTTTCTTGAAAGGATTTTATTAGTGTACTATACTTGTTAGAATGAGTACAAATGTTGACCTCACTGTATGCAATCTACTATTGATGATTTACAGATCCATTAAATCTTTTACAATGATAATATCACCTTAAGTGATTGATGAATACCTTTTCTCTGCTTGTTGGTAGCTTTTGTTCTGTTCTTGAAAACTGATTTGAATCTGTTTGTGTTCTTCTACATGAATTCTCTGTCTGGTCTTTAGTTTCTCTCCATGGCTACTATCTTCATTGATAAACTCCTTTTCTCAATGGATTGAGCATCTATTTATACAAGTATTTGACCTATCTTGGAATTCATGTATTACACTGTTAACTCTCAGATCCAAGGTTTACAACTTGACCTTGATCTTTAGTTTGCATGTTTTAAAACAATAAAACTAATTAAAACAATAATAATTACATTGCTTCCTCTGCACATAATGGATTTAAAAGTAAATCAAGAAGTTATAAATACAACTTTAGTGATTTATCTGACGTGGAAAATCAGATCCACTTTTTGCGAGATGTAACTGACTGTCGGTTCTTGGTTGTCAATTTGAACTTACAGTCTGTCGGTGTTCCTTGACTGAACTGTTCGTCAGGTTCCCTGTATCTGTCGGGTTCGTCTCTTTGTTGTTCCGTTGGGTAGCATTGTTTTTACTTTTTGGGTATCTTTTACCTTTTTGTCATCGGACAACACTTAACCATGTTTGTTGGGTAACCTTATCGTTGGATAGTGTTGTGCCCTGTCTGTCGGTGTAGAGTAAACCGATGGTGCAGATCATGTTTTTTGCTAAGTATACTAATGGAAAAATATAATGCCTTCAAGTATTACCTCCCATAGACTGTATCATAAGTGAAATATCATTGTTAAATGCTTTCAAATAGAAAAGAAATGCATAGTCATTGGATGGTTTAATAGATCTTAGAATTCTGTCCCAAGTTCGTTGAAAATGAAAATTGAAATAAAAATATGTTCATTGATATTTCTCTTAATAGTAGTTAACTTCTCAACTAAAGACAAATTATCTGACCTATCCTCCAATTTACTGATCAAAACAGTCCCTAACTCATCCCATGTAGCAATAGAGTTAACTAGCAAACTTCTAAACCAGATTAACGCTTTTCCTTTGAGCGATGATGCTAATAATTTTAATGCTACATCATCATGAGTAACTTGATGTAACCCATAAAGAGTAGCAATATCTTTAATATGCTCAATTGCTGAAATATGATTCTCACCATTGAAATACACCAAAACTTTTAGTGTTGCTAGTGGAATGTCATTATGAGCAACAATTTGTAATGGGCTGCCAACACCAAAGGCCACATATGGCAAATTCTGAGCCATTTGTACTAATGGAACTTGCTACTAGACTACAGGTGGTACAAAAGATTTGTTAGATTGAGTTACCTTCCTTTAATATGTTTTCAATCCTGGGGTAGTAGTGCCACTTGTGGATGCTACAACAATGAAATGATCCTTTGTTAATTCCTCAAAAATGGGTAATTCTGATCCAAAATTGTCAATAACACATAAATATTTAGGAAAATTGAAATCTTCAATAATTACCTTGTGGCTTTCAGAAATGAAAGCTTGATCCTCAAAGATAGGATTTTCAAATAGTGAAAATTAGACCCTAGCAAAGAGGCTCTTTCTCCTGTAGCTTGAGATGCTCTACTTCTTCTTGCTGATTTGTACCTCTTCTACTGGGCTGTAACTCTTGATAAATGAATCCTTCGCTATTTTCTCTTATAGGATTCCTTCTCATTAAAATAAGTCTGCTACTGAATATGCAATAAAACCTTCAACACAGAGTCGCCAGGTGCTGGGAAAAATACCTTAAAAAGGTAGAAATACTGTTGTTCACACCAAAATAGTAATAAGAAATAATAACTTTGAAAGAACTGTGGAACAGTTTGGGTCCCACTGGGGGTGCCAAAAACTATTGTCAATCATGATTGCACCTTTAGCTTGACTAAAATCTAGCTATCCTATTGAAACATGGAAACGTTGTCCTTGGTGGAAGAGAGAATGAATCTATGGATTCTAGGATGGTTCCTATTTGATTTGGAATATAACCTAACACTGACTTTTTGGGGTTTTTGGAAAAGAGAGAAGGATAACTGAAAAGTGAAAAAATATAGCTAAGAGGGTGATACACCAAACTGATTCAGATCCATCAGAATTATAAATCTGCACTTACAGGACATACATTACTAAACTCTGCAATAACATTCACTTCATAATACCTAGGATGACATAGACTTCACTATTAGGGTCTGTGCCACAAATGGTAATAATTTAGTCAACAAACAGACAATTTTTGTGAAAGGTTTACTCTTTATAACTTAGATTAGGAATTTGGAACAATTCACTAATATATGCTAAAAGACACAATACACTTCAATGCAGAAACATGGAAGGATTGATAGCAAAACTCAGAAATAGATGTATGACAAATAGGGCCAGCTTTATTATCTTTAAAATCTACAAATAGTTACATGAGAAAGTACAAAAATGTCGAGGAATGTATGCACTCACTTGATCATAATCTATCTTACACATGAACTGATGGCTGCAAAAAATAAGGAAAAAGGGCAAAGGAACAATATGCTCACTAATACCTCTAATTCCCAAAATTCTAAACTCCTACAAATGAATAATAAGTTTAAATATATAGCCCCTAAAGTCAATTCCAAAAATAGAATTCCCCACCAAAAGTCCTAACAATCAGCTAGATAACCCTGAATTTTAGGCCTAAATGATGCTAAAAAATGCAGCCTCCAATAATGCCCTCTAAAATAGCTAAATCCCTAAATTTAAGGCATAAGTGATGCCCACAACCTAGCCCTTAATTTATCTCTCCTAATGTTGATACCTTTGATTAATATCTTTTAATAATATATATCAATATATCAAAGATATTACATAACATATCCAAAATATAACCAAAAAATAACTTAAGATGTAACCCCAACCTAAAAAACCCTAACTCAAATGTATGAGTGACAACCCATCAAAACTGACACTTAGCACTACGATCAACATGATCTATTTAAAAAAAAATC
The DNA here is from genome assembly GCA_018584345.1 of Thuja plicata. Classification (NCBI taxonomy): domain Eukaryota; kingdom Viridiplantae; phylum Streptophyta; class Pinopsida; order Cupressales; family Cupressaceae; genus Thuja; species Thuja plicata. The sequence continues at coordinate 204,919 of MU223612.1, forward strand.
TATTATCATTTACTGGTTCTGATGTCTAGGTATTTGGAAAGGTTGTTGTGGCATATAGTGAAGCCTCCGTGCACTATGGTTAATAGAGCCTTAACTCATTTTTTCAGGCGGATTTCAAAGTTTATCACACTTTGACATAGCCATTTCATCTTGTCATTTCACAGTTTGAGGAAAGAGGTTAGGGTTTCCTGCTTATGGCACTGCCATGCTTGTGGTTTTTCACTATTTCTTTGGCTTTCTTTGTCAAAATCGGGCTCATCTAGAGTTCACCATGTGATCTAAGAGTTAGTATTTGTAGCATATTGTAGTTTCTTATCTTTCTATGGAATTTGTGGGTCATATGTGAATCTCTGTGGTTATTTCTCCTTTATCTTTGTCTGTAGCTACAAATATGTATTCATTTTCAAGCATGCAGCTTCGTGCTTGAACTGGAAATAGTTATAAAAATGGAGAACTCATCTTCTTCACTGGAGTTTACTGTTGTTTGTGAGGAGCTTGATACCGTGGCCCTAGTTTTAACATGGAGTTTTAATGTCATGACCATGGCATTGTGCAAAACATGAAAAAGGAACTCGGGCTCATCTGGAGTCAAACTCAAGCTCTGATTCTTTACCATGGCCTTCACTGCTCTTTATATAGCATCACATGTTAAACTTGACCTCTCTACATGAAGTGGGAGCCTCATGCCATAAGATATGGCACTACTTATGTATCTTTGTCTGAACTCAGGCTTTTTGCTATTAACTATGCATGAACTCGAACTCTACCTTACTGGACTTGTAACTTAAAGATAAGTTATCTCTTTTGCTTGTTCACTCTTCATTTTCTTTGAACATGCTGTTGTAACTGATTTCAAAGGTTTAATCTACATCTGGGTGTTCATAACTTTTACTGTTGACTCCATCTTTGCATGTTGTCGTCTTTCCTTTAGTTAAACTCGGCCTCCATACATTTTGTAAACTGTTTGTATTGTGGAACCATTTTATGTCTACTCGAGCCTCTGTTTCTTTACAAAGTCGTGAACATGATTGTCAATGACTCTATATTTAATAATGAAATGATGCACATCTTTGTCTGTTGTAATACATAGTTGAACTCAGGTTTCTTTTCTCCATTAGATGTCTGTAATTTATATGTTCTCTCTCTCTCTCTCTCTCTCTCTCTCTCTTTTTATTTTATAATAGTGAGTTATTTTTGTGAAGAAAGAACTCGACCTTCACTGCATGTTAGAACCGTGGCTTTTAAATTATTATGCCACCATGTTTTAAAGTTTAAAATATGTAGAAATTGTAGTGTCTTTATCAAACGGAAAAACCTATGGTCATGTCTGCATCTTGTCTAAAATTCACAATATGATAAATAACTTAGTGTATCAATTGTTGACTCCAGTATGAGTGTTATTTATGGGGTTCGAGCATGGGCTCGTGACATCTAGGAATAGTATTGTAAAATATAGAGACCTCTAAATTTAAGATGCATCTCCTCTTTCATTTAAATAGTGCTGTTATTTGGTTTCAATATATGATCTGCCCTGTTACTCAACATATATCTAACAACATTAAATATTAACATTGTTTACTTGATTTCTCTATGAACATGCACCATCATTGATAACATATATAATAGTAACATTATTGGACTTTTCTTATGATAAACACTGCATTTGTTATCTGAATATATATAACAAATTTTTAATTTATTGTTTATTCTGGCATATGTACTGCATTTGGACATCTTTTCCTTTATCATGTAAATTCATAACAGCCTTTGATAATACTATTTTTACTCTCCTAGTATTTGCATATTAGCGTTAGATCACATTGACACATATCTCTCATGTCTTTAGACAACATTGTCATTTGATTTTTCTTTGAATATGTATTGAACTTGTGAAATAACAACACTATTTGATTTTCAATCCTGGTGTTTAACAGTGCCAAATTTTTTCCTTTTGTGAAACATTGTATTGCTTAATGCATGTCTTAAAACAACATTACATAGCATTTAATTCAACCCTTGCTTTGCACAAAGATAAAGTATAGTGTTACCTTATTTTTGATCTGAAATTTTGTTTCTTATTGGCTGTAACACTATTTCAATCAAGAACACTTATCTTTACTGCATCATTTCATTTCATATGCACCTTTTAGCAGTGTTACTATATTTTGCATTTTGTTTTGTGAAGCTATATTTAAGACTTGTAACAACATACTTGCATTTTGTATTACCTTCTATGAACTCTATGAACCATCCCTTCTTTTCTTTCTAAACTCATGAACTTTTAGTACTATTGCATCTTTAATCCAGTGAGGTTCAAGCACGGGCTTGTGACACCTACTGTATTTTCTTTTATCATCTGCAACTAGTGAACTCTTAGTACTCCATGTTTCTTTCTGCATTTGAATATACTTTTGTCTCACTTGCTTTCACACACCACCTAGTCCACATGTCAAATTAGTGGATACAATCAACCAATCAATGTTTGTAAGGGTCATGTGAATTGACACTTATGCATGAATGTTGGTTTTCTGGTTGGGTTTACTAACCTAACATGTTGATGTTCTAAAAGAAGGTTTCTTAGCTACAAGACCCAAGTCCCTTTGATTCATATTTTCTGGTTTCCTAAATAGCAACTCCTAAATAATGCAGAATGACAACTATAAACAGTAAAAGGTTTCATAGAATTATGTCTCTTTGATACTTTATTTAGTTGATGCAGATGCATATTTTTCTATTGCATTGATGTTTACATAAATGTACAACTCTAAAGATTTGATTGTAGTATGTTGTTTTAGGTACCTATGTATTTCTTAGATCTAATTTGGATCTAACTATTTTCTCTTTCCATGATACAGGACAAAACCAGAAGAAGACTTAGAACAGAGACAAGGCCAAAGACAAGGTTAAAGACATGCAGAATCAGATGATGGAGTTACTCATCTCCAACATGCAGAAGACCTCTTAAAGGAAATGCATGGACCTCTAAACCTTCTTACGCTCATTTCTTACTTTCAGAATTGTATATTTTCTCTAAGTTCATAATTTGAAAGATTTAACCTATGAAGGAATAATTTTTTACTACATTCATTTTGAATGCACAATGTAATGATCAATTATGAATTTGAAAATTTGAATCTGATCAATACTTAGAGTATAATATCAGTGTTAACATGAATGCAAAAGCAATGTATTTTATCTTCATTAGTTGAATAGTAGTGTTGAATAGGTGTACATTTATGCAATCTTTTGATGTTTATAGCTCTTATTTTGCATTGTATACCTCCTTTTCTATATTTCAGCAATTCTGCAACTTAGAACAATAATAATTCAATCCATAACTCAATGGAAAAATAGTATCAATTTACCAATTTAGTATGCAAACTAAAATGGTAACAGAAATCAAAGCTGATGTTTCAACCCTTAAACCTGATAATATTCCTATTCATGGATTTGAAAATATTTATAAGAAAACATTAGGCATCATCACTTTACCTATTAAAGTAGGTCTGTTTATTCTAGATACTCCTATTTATGTGATGCATGGACCTCTTAATCACAATCTTCTTTTGGGTAGACCTTGGTTGCATACTATGCATGTTGTTCCTTCGACTCTTCATCAAAAAGTCAAATTCTTCTATAATAATGTGATGTACACTCTTCACACAGATGAGAGACCAAATATTTTTTTAAACATGAAATCCTCTAAAACCTCCGAGTCTATCAAAGAAATACAAGAGCCTGATTCTAAAATTGCTTCTCAACCTAAGGAAGATCCTTCTTCCTCTAGTTCTCTTTTAGATGATGATTGGGGATCCTTATATTTCACACCAAGATCTATTGGAGAGTATAAAGTTTTAGGCCTTCAATTTATGCAATCTAAATCCAAAAAATAATTCAAAGAAACTCCTCTTTCTAATGATCTTAGTAACAATTTTGTCTTTTCTTCCACTCCTAACGAATCTCAAGGAACTATCAAACCCGATTGTGATGACATAGTGACTAACAAGGCTCCATTGACTCTTTTTGATATGTGTAATACCCAAAAATTGGCACCTTACAAATCTAATCAATTTTGGTGCATTTCTTCAAATTCTCATCATCGAAGTCCTATCGTACTAGGAAAATTCTCCTTCCTAATTGTTTTTAATTGACTTAGTCTCAAATGCATAAAACCTAAATTTGCATAAATCTTACACCATATTTAATTCCTAAATTTTCAAGATTTATTAGCTAAAAATCCCTATGATTAAATAATTTAATTCTAAAGACCTAAGTGCTTTTAAATTAAATTAATCTCACCCCCTTTAGCTAATACACATCAAGGGAATTAAATATTATTTGGTTATTTGAATGGATTATCCTCACTTGAATTTAATAATTCAAACAATGTGAAAAGCCACCCATGTGGCAATAATTAATTTATTTAATTAAATAATTCCTTCATATTTGTCTCACCTTCCTCCATGAAGATGAAGATTCAACCGTTTCTTCCCAAGAAGCTCTTCATCCTCTCTTCAGGCTTTTCTATATTATGGACCTTCTTTCCTTCATTTGGGGGGAGCAATTTTTAGAGTACCTAAACTATAGTGAATTATTGTCTCAATTCTCTCATATTTCCAAGCTTTTATTGTATATTTAGTGTAATCTCATTTAGCTTAATGGCATTCTTCATCTCAAATTATTTTATTTATTTATCAAGTAGATTAATTCTGTTATCTCTTTCAAGTTTCTTAGCTTAAAATATGCATCTTCATTCCTAGATTACAATTGCATCTCTCATATAGAATAAATTTCATTTCAATTTTCAAATCTTTGAAATCTTCCATTTTAGCAATGGTCTATGGTTGTTGGATCTCATTTTGAGAGTAATTAAATGCCCCAACTAAATAGGAGGCAATAGGTCGATTCGATCGATATTGTGGAATGAGCAATTCATGTTCATCTTCGCAATTCAATGATTGAGCATTGACTATGTTGTGTTGTGGCTGATTTAGAGGTCAACATTCAGACACATACATTTTGGCGCCCACTGTGGGGTAGAAAATTGATTACTGACCTCACTCTAAAAAAATTTCTGACAAAATTATGTACTTTTCTGTACATCTGTACTTCTCTATGTACGTATTTTTGTGCGAGAATTCTGAAGGTACCATGCAAAGTTGTTCTTTCATTAGAAATCTCTCACGTGACAAAGCACTTTATCGTGCTAGCTATTTCATTTCCTTGTGTGAAGCCTTGTACTTCCTCGCGCAAGACTTGGTGACAGTCTCTGGAATTTCACAGTTTCTGCAATTACTGTTACTGTTTTCCTAATTATTTTCACATGCTGCTATTTTTATCTCTCTGATTTCTCTGATAGCATAACAGTGGGCTACAGGTCACTTGATGAAGACATAAAATTACTAATGGTTTTATTGCAAGACGGTTTTCGAAGATCATTTTAAAATGTTGTGCTTTTTTATTTCTTTCATCACATAGTATAATTAGGGCCTTGTTAAAATTTCTTGGGAATATTGATAGAAAAATAGGGGAATAGGCTCTTCATTACATGGAAATGATGCCCATGGATGAATCTGAGACCCAGACATTGCTAACATGATGGAGACCTAGGGAAGAAAGGAAAGATAATAAACCTTTAGCACATTCACTTGTCAGGGGATTATGCTCTCCTCTCTTTGAGAGAATCAAAAACCAAAAAGCTTGTGAATTGGTTGGAGGAGAGTTAGCTCGATGATGAATATTCCTTGCATGTTTGGGTAAAGTGAAGAGGTAGAGAAGTATTCTCTTCTCTCTTTGAGAGAATCAAAAAATTTGACCCTCAAATCCAAGCCAAGTTTTGTGTCACCTTTAGAGGGCCTGTCAGAAGTTGGACCTCTGGGAACGACCCAAGTGAGTACACACCTATCATCGGTGATTCCACCTCACTATAATAAAGTATTATTTTTCGATTCCAAAGAATCTAAATCCATGGTAACTTCTTTCTCATGATTCTAACTATCATCTTGAGAAAGCCTTGTTTGTTGTACTGAGTGGCGCCGCTCCCTGCCCTACTTGCGGGGGTGTATGGCTTTCAAGTGTTGGTGTGGCTATGAGGCCCAAGCCTTGTATCAGGGACATCGAAGGTTATTTTGAATAGAAGCCCACTAAAAAATTTCTTAGTTAGTTGCCTACCTGGATCACCTCCGAAAGGAGACATAATCTTTGCGCAGGGAGGGGGAAGAATCTCTCCCCTAGATTCTCACCATAGGTATGCACCTGGACGCTTGAAGATGGTATATGACGCTGGCCCCTACTTTAAGGGTAACCTTCAAACATATATTATTTAGTCCTTGGAAACACCAAAAACATGGGAGCCCTCTAGAAGGTGACATGGTTGTGTGAGGTGCACGCATACACATAAGCAGTGAGGCATAGATTTTGTCTTCTCTACCATTTTTTTGTAGGGATAACTAAGTGCTTGTTTCAACTCTTAAAATGTCCAATCATGATTAAACAAAGACTCCCATGATTCAGCCAAGTTGCCTTGTCCTTGGTAGAACTGTTTACGACTACTTCTTGCATCACTATTGCTTAATCAAAACTTTATGCTTGTTCACAATTGCTTGTCTCATTCAAACTGAGATTTCTGATCTGAACTTTCATAAAACTATCCTAAATCTGGAAATTCTATCAGAGAAAAGTCCTGACTGTGTCTTGAAATTAGACTTTTGTCTCAAAAACTGAGTTGATCTGCCAAAACCTGGAGTTTTCTCATGCGAGATTCCAAAAACTGAGCATTTCCTTGCACAAGCTTTCATTTTCTTGCACACAGTTAAGCATTTCCTCGCGTGAAATAGCACTTTCTTGCATGAGTCTTTACCTTGGTGTCCCAAAATAGCTAGCTATTTCTCATTGACTGATGAGTTTTTTTCCTGATCTAATTTTTGTCTGAGATCTGATTACCTATTTCCCTATCATCTGTAGTCTAAAACTGATTCTCTCGAGTTGCAAACTGACTGATTCTTTCTCAAATTTTTTTTGTCTCTTTGTTCTTTGTTCTACCTTTCTATTCTTTTGTACCTTGCAATGCGATAGTCACATCTTAGCTATTCTAGCCATACTCTTGATGATTCATGCTGGGTGCATTTCACATCTTGGTTGTTCTAGCCTTTATCTCCTTTTCGCTATTTCTAGAGATAGAATTCTGAGTTGGATCCTAAGTCCTCTCTTGTTTCATCTTCATCTATGCCTGTTACGACTAGAAGTGATAACATATTTCCCATTCATGGTTCTAGAATAAGTAAAGGTAGATCTCGTAATCAAGGAAGAGGTCATTCCAAACCTATTATTCAATTTGATAATCAGAGGAATCCTCATGTTCCTCCTCTCTCTTTAGTATAGATCCCAGTCCAAATTAGAAACCGGTGTTCTAGTAGTTCTATAATCCCTTGTTTCAAAGACAACCTGAACTATTGTTTCAAGATCAACATAACTCATTTCTTCCAGATCAACAAAACTTTGGAAGGTTGCTTACTTGGGTCAATCTTCTTGACAAACCTCGCTACCATATTGATCCTTTTGATCCTATTGATCCTTGTGAACCTATTGATCCTTTCAAACCCATCGACCTTTTTGGCCCACCAAAAGTTACATTTACCACAAAATATCAGCTCCATACACACACTCACACTGAACCTGCGCACATGGCACAATCCCACATCAACAACATGGGAGGCCCTTTCAACTTCCTACAAGGTCAATAAAGTGAGGCCCATGATCAATCTCAAAATGATCAGAATCAATAATCCCAAGCTGATAAGCAAGCACATCACCATCGCCCTCCTCCACATGACCAGAGTCAAGATCAGAACCCAAGCATTTATGAGATCCTCAGTAATGATGATGATTCGATAACTCAAAATGACATAGATGCTATAAAATCTAATAAGGGTCTCATCAAGATGATGGAAATTATCCTTCCAAAAGATAAAGAGAAATATTTTCTAGAATTGGAAAACCAAGGAGTTAAGCTACCCCCAGATTTCAAAGTGGAAACACTTGTGACTAAAGAGGAAGAAACTAAGACTACCAAATTGCAAAAGATGATTCAAGATATGCAAAACCAAATTAGCCAACTTATAAAGGATAAGGATAAACCCGCACAACAATTCACGATGGAGAGAATCTTTCCTTTTCCTTTTGATAGGAGTCTTCATATGTCACCTTTTCCCAAGGGTGTGGAACTCCCTAAGTATGATAAATATCTGGGTACCACCGATCCTCAGGATCATCTGAGAGAATTTGGGTCCCTATCTATGGACTTCATTCATGATCAAACTTATTTAATGTGTCTCTTTCCCCAAAGTCAGGGTGGACCTACCATGGAGTGGTTTTCTCAACTACCCACCGGCATTAAGACTTTTGATGAGATCGTAGATCTCTTTATCTAGCATTATTCTTACAACATACAACATCCTGTCAACATCAAGGACCTTTTCAATCTCAAGTAGAGACAAGGGGAGCCATTCCTGACATTTCTCCAGAGATGGAGACAACTTTGCACCAAGTATCCTCGTAAAATACCTGAATCTGAGAAACTCCACATCGTCTTGGACAATCCCACTCCTAATTTTGGGTATCAGGTATAACTTCAAGGTCCCCTCAATTTTGACAACATGATTAAGCAAGCTGTGAGGATAGAGTAATTTATGGTTAAGAAAGGGGAATTGACTTTGCACAAAGACAACAAACAAGGTCCTCCTCTTCCAACAAAGATAAAGGGAAGTTTGTCAACAAGAATAGGGACGTTGTGAATGGAGTGGTTGATAATGTGACCCCGGCTCCTTCAAAATCAGTTTTCAATCTTACTTCTAGCATACAAGTGATCAAAATTGCTGAAAAGGCTACAACAAACACTTAGCCACCTTTGAGATTCTCTAGCAAAAAACCTTGGGCCCCTCGACCCAAGTGTGAATTCACTTCCTTGGGAGAATTGCTTGATGTAGTTTACAAGAATTTGGTGCAAAAATAGGTTCTTACTCCTTTGTACAAGCGTCCATATGATCCGCAACTGTGAACCCATTGGTGGAACAACAACGCATACTATGACTATCACAAGAACAAGGGTCATAAGACTTGTACTTGTCTTAAGTTGCACCATAAGATCCAAGATCTGATTGATAATAGTGATATTATTGTGGATAATCATAATAAGAATTCAGATCACTAGGAATTTAAAGATCCCTTTCCTCCTCACGAGAAAGGTGAGTCTTCCAACACTAAGAATAGCAATGCCAAGGTTAACTACACACATACGACTAATGACAATGTCATCAACATGATTGAACCTATCAAATTTGATTATTGTGATGTGATTAATATCAAGGGGAGCATGGATGCTCCTAAGCCTAAGACTTTGTTTGTCTTGAGAGGCCCTGGGTCGCGCCTGTCTGAACCTGAATTGTCTCAGGATTGCACAAACATTGTTACCAAATCCCATGCTAAGATCACTCTCAAGGGTCCTGACCCTCCTGCTACTACATCCGTACCGATGAAACCTATGGATAAAGCTATTGTTGGCCCTACCAATAATACCACAAAAATGGTCCCCAAACCTCCTACTACTAATTATAGCATTCTTGACCAGCTGCAAAGAACCACCACTCAAATAACCATCTTTGAGCTGTTGAAGATCTTGCCTGCTCACAGGCAGATTATGGATAAAGCCCTCACAGAGGCTAACATCCTCAAAGACATTAATCTTGATTAGTTTCAATCTATAGTGGGTCACTTGACTTCACCACACTATCTATCTTCCTTAGAAGAAGATGATCATTCAGTCAGCCACCTGCATAATGCCCCTTTGCATATAGAGGTCATGATTGGCCAAAGGCGCATCCATCACATCCTTATTGATACTGGTGCTGGTCTCAACAATCTGCTCTGATCACTTGCTCACTCAGCTAGGCTATGATGAAGATCGCATAGATTCCCACAAGAAAATTACTATCAAAGCCTATGATGAAGAAGAAAGAAATTCTAAAGGTTTAGTTGTGCTACCTATTCGGGTTGGACCTGTTGAAATAGATGTCACTTGTCAAGTGCTGGACATTCCTCTTGTTTATAACATCCTATTGGGAAGATCGTGGATCTATGAAATACAAGTAGTTCCCTTTATGTATCATTAGTGCATCAAGTTTCCTTTCCATGATGTAGAAGTGACAGTTCCTGCTAATATGGGCTATTCTTGTAATACGCTCACACAGTCAACTGATAGTTTTGTTCCTGCTAATAGAGAATCCATAGAATTCTATTATGCCAAGATTAGAGACATGGAACAAACTTTGAAAATCAAATACATAGGCATGGGGGGTATCAAATAGAACTTGTGCTATCATTAGCAGCTCTACCTCCGTCTCCTCATTCTTACGGGAGACCTTCTGAGAACAATAAATCTTCTACTACTCCTCCTGGAATAGTTTATGATGGTGCCTTTGTACGAGCTTCAACACCATTAGAAGATGAAGATGAGGAAAGAGCTATTAAAGCTTGGCTTTACAAAGGAAAGGACATATTTTAATAGACCACCCTAGCTCGTGAAATAGATTCCAATAGTGAAGGTCTTAAAATCATGAAACAATTTGGATACAAAGGGAGTGGTCCAATAGGGATGCAAGGTAATGGGATAGTTGAACCTATTAAAGCTATGGGTTGAAGGATGAAAGATACAACTGGTTTAGGATTCAAGAAGATCCCATTCCATTAGGGATTAAAAAATTTGTATCTGAATCTGAATCTGAACCTGGACCAGAACCAAAATGTGAGGGCACAGCTACAGTGGACACCTTAGAGGATAGCTCTAACGAGGATTACTTTCCTTTTCCTATTCCTCTAGATCTGGCAGCATTCTTTGCTGAGCCATATGATGTCATAACACATGTCAGTACACCCAAGGCTGGAAGTGACTCCAATGGCGCTATTCCATTCACTTCTCTGACATACAAACAATGGAAAGTGTCACAAGACCCTCATTTCCAGGGTGAACTATACATACCATCATAGTTTCAAGAGAAGTTTGAGCAAGAATAGGCTGGTGTCACAAGAACTCTCAAACCTTCATGGTGCAAACATCCCAGTTAGAGTTCAGACATAGATTCCCATGAATATGAGTTCGACAATCTTTCAGAAGGATCATTTGACAGGAAGATTGATACTACACATACATCTGAAAAACTTCTTGACATAGGTGAAAGGTCTAGTGTAAGGTCTAATGAGTCTAATTCCATAGTTGTTAGCATGTATTCTACTATAGTCGCTAGGAGTCAAAGGGATTCGAATACACCTTTGGATGAGATTGCTCTAGGTCTCAACTTACTAGTCCGCGCTTTCGATGATTATACCATGAATGCACTTGAACCGGTCACTTCTCTCTCACTCCAACATCCTAAGATAATAGATTGGAATTCCCCTTCCTCATCCAATGAAGTCCTCACATTCCAGAATGACTATGCTCTATCCTGTTATCTCCAAGCTGTTGAACCTGTAATGTCCTCCACTATGGAAGACAGTGTCAGCATGATCGAAAGTGATATCAAGTATCTTAGTCATAAAATCAAAAGAAAAAAAAGGCACTCTAATGGTGAAAACCACATTGTGGCAGTGTCAGAGCTGAAAAAAGTAAAAATAATAGATGTATTCGAAGGTGAAAACCTCTTCAAGGTGCCTGAGGATGAGATACTTGATGCGCTTCTGAGTCATTTCCAGGAACGATCATCTATGCTAATTGAGCTAACTCAGCCAGTAAATTTGGGTACAGAAGAACATGCACACATTATTCATGTGGCTAAATCATTGTCTGCAGAAGAACTCAAAAAATTCATAGATTTCTTCAAAGAGAAAAAGATAAACTTTGCATGGACATACTCTGACATGCCTGGTGTAGATCCTGATCTTATCATGCATCACCTGTACATAGCTCCTGGAGTAAAACCAGTCAAGAAAAAACTTAGAAAAATGCATCCACATGTGGCTCTACTTGTCATGGTAGAATTAGAGAAAGTCCTAAAAGCTGGATTCATCAGAGCAATTGACTATACAGAATGGATCTCCAATATAGTTCCAGTGTCGAAGCATGACAAATCTATTAGAGTCTGCACAGACTTTAGGGAATTAAACAAGGCATGTGAAAAAGTTGACTTCCCACTACCCAACATTGATATGATTGTGGATATGACAACAGGGTACAAAATTTACTCCCTGTATGTGTCTGAATGTGACCTCTAAATCAGGCACAAACACAACATGGTCATTGCTAAATCATCGAATTGCAAAAATGAACATGAATTTTCCATTCCACAAATTTGATTGAATCAACCTGTTGCCTCCTATTTAGTTGGGGTTTTTTAATTACTGTCAGAACGAGAGCAAAAAACCATGACCATTGCTAAAATTTAGGATTTTAAAGCATTAAAAAAATTGAAATTGAAAATATTCTATGTGAGATATGCCATTACAATCTAAGAATGAAAGTGCATATTTTAAGCTAAGAATTTGGAAAGATGATAGAATTAAGCTATTTGATGTATAAGAAAACTAATTTAAGATGCAAAATGCTATTAATCTAAATGAAATTAAGCTAAATTATGCAACAAATGATTGAAAATATGAAAGAATTGAGACAAGATTTTTCTATAGTTTAGATACTCTCAAATGAAGAAAAGGAAGTCCATAATATAGAAGAACCTGGAAAGAGGATGAAGAGTTTCTTGGAAAGAAACAACTGACTCTTCATCGCCATGGAGGAAGGTGAGACAAAATTGAAAGATTTATTTAATTAAATGAAGGAATTATTGCCACATGAATAACTTTTCACATGGAATTATGGAATTCTTTTTGAGGATAATCCATTCAAATAACTAAATAACAATTTAATTCCTTTTGATGTGTATTAGATAAAGGGGGTGGAATTAATTTAATTTAAAAGCACTTAGGACTTTAAAATTAAATTAATTAATCATAGGGATTTTTAGCTAATAAACCTTAAAAATTTAGGAATTAAATATAGTGTGAGATTTATGCAAATTCAGGTTTTCTGCATTTGAGACTAAGTCAATTAAAGTCAATTA
>MU223612.1:250846-294719 GCA_018584345.1 Thuja plicata
GTGAAAAGCCACCCATGTGGCAATAATTCATTTATTTAATTAAATAATTCCTTCATATTTGTCTCACCTTCCTCCATGAAGATGAAGAGTCAGCCGTTTATTCCCAAGAAACTCTTCATCCTCTCTTAAGGCTTTTCTATATTATGGAACTTCTTTCCTTTATTTGGGGGGAGCAATTTTTAGAGTACCTAAACTATAGTGAATTATTGTCTCAATTCTCTCATATTTCCAAGCTTTTATTGCATATTTAGTGTAATCTCATTTAGCTTAATGGAATTCTTCATCTCAATTTAGTTTGTTTATTTATCAAGTAGCTTAATTCTGTTATCTCTTTCAAGTTTCTTAGTTTAAAATCTGCATCTTCATTCCTAGATTACAATTGCATCTCTCATATAGAATAAATTTCATTTCAGTTTTCAAAGATTTCAAATCCTCCATTTTATCAATGGTCTATGGTTTTTGGCTCTCATTCTGAGAGTAATTAGATGCCCCAACTAAATAGGAGGCAACATGTCAATTCGATCGATATTATGGAATGGGCAATTCATGTTCATCTTTGCAATTCAATGATTGAGCAATGACTATGTTGTGTTGTGGCTGATTTAGAGGTCAACATTCAGACACATACAATATGGCTTCTCATTATGGCCCTAGTTATCATTTATTAGTAATATATGGATTCAATGAGAGTGGATGTGGGAAACATGAACAGGGAATTAAAGTGCCCTTAGGAAATGGGGGCATGAGCATTCTTATGGGCTAGGATTTAATTCTTGTAAGCAAACACAAATAGTTACTGTCAAACACCATTGTGAATCACAATTTTAAACATGGTCGAGGATGTGTGCAACAAAGTATTGAGAATAGTAAGAAACCTATGGAAGAATTTAGTTTTGAGTCGCCTTCCTTGTCCATATCCTCTCTTTCTCCATCCAACAATTCTCCTACATTCACTTTTAATCAAGAAATAATTTTTCCTTAACTTCTTCATGCTAAGGTGATTACTAGACCTAAACGCAAAAAAAAATATAGTCAACATCGTACACATCTTCATTTTTGTATGTATCACCACTATCATGATTACTCTACTAATGACTGTCAAGCTTTACATTAAAAAATCAAACAACCTCATTGATAATTCTATTATTCGTATATCATCTCACAATGAGTTATTTTTCAATGCTATTTTTTTCTAAATGATGTCTAAGTCTCTATTATGTTGCTCCACACTATGTAATATTGTTAGCCTACTCCATGGGGGCTCATTGTCATGCATAGTGTAGTACACTTTGTGAGTAGCATAATAGGTTCCTTTTACCCTTTTTCCTACACTTGGGGGGAGGGGGGAAAGGGTATCAGATAGGTCTCTCTCATTCTCTCAAGGATCCACTTTTCCCTTGTTTAAGAAATATCTATATTCTATCACGTGACATTCAATCATACATAGAAATGTTGGTTTACATTAAGGATATGCATCCTTTATCATAAACTTTTTCATTATTCTCTATTGGGTTTCCATGTAGGATAAATCCATTTCCTTGGAGACTAAACAACGTGTCATCCTTCACAAGGATCACTTTTTCACTTCTTGCATGGTATCCCTTCACATTTGTCCCTTCCATGACCTCATAGGAGCTGTGACCTCTTTGGTTTGGACTGGGTGTTTCTTGTGGATATTGTCTTGGTATTAAAAGTTCTTTATCTTTTCTCATCACTTCCTAAAGATGATAAAATAACACTTATTTTTCCATCTTAAGGGGGTGGATACATAGCCTCCTTATTTCATTTTAAGCATGGCAAAAAGAGTACACTAGCATAACACAACTCTTTAGGGCCAGTTAATCTCTCTTTTTCACATATTTAGGATTGGTTGACTAGCATAACATAATTTTCTAGACCATTTGACCTATCCTAACATGCAAACCAATCCTCATGGTGACAGATTGATTGATTTGTGAGGTGCACAAACAAATTAATCCTCATGTATGCAATATACCCTAATCCATTCATGAGGTACTCACATACACACATAGGTAAAGCTGCCAAAAGGTGTTAGGTTTTTTATAGGATTGACTAGAACGAAACACAAACCTACTAGACCATTTCAATTCTATCTTTTATGTGGTTCACAATAAGACACACAAATCTTACTAGGTGAGGTTATCACATCCCCCTCTCTTTTTCTCTCATGCTAGTTATATTAGATCATGGAGTTTGTATTGTCTTTTTTGATGCTCTTGTTCTTGCTATGTGATCATTTTTTATCTTGCAATACCTTTCCAAACATGATATCAGTGGGTGACACATTTCTTATTGAGGTCTCTTTCACTAATTGATTTGGAGTTTTTTTTTATTACTAACACCTTTGATGTTGATGTTTTTAATTTCATGGATATAGATTTAGAATCCTTATTTTGGAAGCTTATGTCATTAGACTTAGTGATGTCTTATCTCTTTGCAATCCTCCACAATCATCTCTCTCTCTCTCTCTCTCTCTCTCTCTCTCTCTCTCTCTACCATAAGTATGAGATTGTCTCATACTCCCGCTAAAGTGGAGGATAAATGTACCATCCTAGAAATCAAGAACTTACTTTTATAGACTTTTTGGGATGATTCTAGCACTCCTTAGTGTGTTTCTTGCATTAGGACCTCATATTGCATTTAATTGTATACATAATTTAAATCAAGGTCCTCTTTCTTCCTCCAAAGCTTTCTCAAAAATCTAATTTGGCCCTAATTTCTATGCATGATTTCCCATTTATCCCTCCAATCACAAAATTTGTTTCCCTCTGAAAATTAAAATGCATTTACGATCAATTTCTTTTCTTATTTCACCATATTTCCCTCTACCACCTCAATACTTCTCAAGATCTAGGACTTTTACCTTGATTTTTGCACTTTGGGTATAGGTCGACCTTGACCTATACTTGGTATAGGTCAAATTTGACATGTACCCAAGGAGGGGAAATTTGATTGGCCCTCGACCCCAATGCAAAGTATTGGCCTTTTCCCACCTAGTGTAGTTGACCATTTATATTTTGATGCCCAAAATCAATATAAAAGGAGGCCTTCTCACTTCATTTGATCATCTACATTCAATCCCTAATAACGCATATGAAAAGAAATCACTCTAAAGCACTCAAGTATAAGAATTCAAGGAGTTCAAGAAAGAAAGAAAGCAAGCATTCATCCATCTAGTCATTCAATCAAGCATGCATTCTTAATTTAATTTAGAATACAACATATCATGCATATGTCAAACAAAACTCAAAACTACCATAAATATTACAAATTTACCATAAGTGTAGTTTCATATCGATTTGTCAAAAATGAATGTTATGATAGATATATCAAATTTATTTTTTATTGGTTCAACTGGTAATATAATACAAATAGTAATCAACATCATATGTGTCATTAGGAAGATCAAGATCAACATCATCATTGAAATTAGATGATGTAGGTAGATTAGTGGAACCACATGCAACCCCACTATCACTTGTACTAGAAACATGTTGACTATCTGACTCCACAAGAAGTAGAGATTGTGTGACAAAAAATCCAAATTAGTTCGCTCTAGATCTACATCCCACAACTTCGTGCCCACTTCCTTGTACTCATTTTGTCTGGGTAAGAAGGCACATGTTGGAATGCACATAATCTAGCTCTTCCACCTTACTTTCTGCCAATTGGTTGTGTTTCACTTAGTGGCTAAAGGCGTATGTACTCCAAATTATCTCAGCTACAAAGGAACTTGCAACCTATTGAAAACTTGACACAGGATTAGAGGGTTACAATTATAAAATTAACTTTAAATCTGAAATTAATTTTTTTTAATTTAAAATAATAAACAATATAAATTTAGAGAGAGCATCCCTTTTTAACACAAACACACAACAAAATCGAGAATAACAAGATTTACAAAGACAGGAAATGGGCTTTCTTTTATCCACTATGAAATGAAATTAAAATATTTCTAAATATAACATAGACCTTCAGAAATGCAACATGAACAACCACATGGGCATTTTATTACAATAATTTACAAGCCAGAGCCACTAACTGCATAACCCATAACTGCCCTAGACAACCCTACGGGCCTTCAATATATAGTCAGTTTTAACCGCCCAAGAAGATTCTAGAAATTAAACCCTAAAGTTTGAGGTCGACCAACCCTAAGATATTATTATTCATTTTTATTACATTAGAGTAGGCCCAAACAACTTCGGAACCAAAAAAAAAATTTGAAGAAACTTTAACATTTTCAAGTTCAGGTAGCACAACTTCTGGAGACCATAGCTCATCAAACATTGAACCAATGGGCCACCGTAACCCCATTTTGGAAATGTCACAAAGTGCTCTACGATGATTTATTTTCCCAAGATCTAGTTAGCTAAGGTTTTGACCCCATTCAGAGCCTCTAAAGCCTTCAAAACTAAGTTTGAAGTTTCTATACCCTGCTGCCAATTCTGAAAATATCCAATATCTACAAAACTAGACTTGATCTGGCAATGAAAATTTACTGGCATGATGATACAATCAAAGTGAACCTCTAGGGAAGAAAATAGAACATTCTAAGCTCAAACAGAAAACTTAGTAAAAATAGTAACTTTCTAGAAATAACAACTCTGCACAAAATAGCCTTTATTGAAAAGAAACCAAAAAATATTTTTGGGTGATGCAAGATTTCTCTTACACCCAGGATGCTCCTACATCAGACACCGGGGGTAATTTGAGAAGTGACCCTATCACATCTTAGGAGGTCAAAGGAAAACCAAGACGATCAACCTCCTCCCTTGATAGCCATCATGAATCTTCTACAGGTTATCCTTTCCATTTGACCAAATATTCTTCATATGTCTTGTTCCTTGTGCTTCTGCCAATACGACTATCCAAAATGTCTTCAATCTCCTCTATAGCTAAAGTAGTTGATAGAATATTCCACTATGCTTCTGTGATCTGATCCTCAACACCTCCCTCATAATATTCTGTCAAATCTGAAATGTTAAATACTGGTGAAATATTGAGGTCACTGGGAAACTATACTTCATAAGCATTTCCTGAATCATGCTTCTTCTGTATTTTTCATGGTCCAAACTTCTTCATCTTCAACTTATTATATGTTCCTACGGGAAATATCTCCTTTCTCAATTGAACCATGACTTCATCTCCCACCTAGAATTCCTTATGCCTCGTTTTCTTGTCTTCCTTAGCCTCGTACCATATATTCATTTTATTAATATGCTGCCTCACCTCCTCATGCAAATTCTTAAAGTGTTATGCAAAGTCTCCAACTTCAGCGCTACTTGTCTCTCATTTGTCCAACTTTCTTAATTCTGATGCATTTTTGGGACTACTTCCATACACTATATGGAATGGTGATTTACTAGTGCTCCTATTGACAGAATTATTATATGAAAATTTTTCCTATGGTAAAACCAAATCTCATCCCTTTGGTTTATCTCCAACCAAGCATCTCAACAATTTTCCCAAACTCCTATTCACAACTTTTGTCTATCCATCAGTCTGTGGATGGTGTGTTGAGCTGAACTTAAAATCTGTCTTCAAATTTTTCCACAAGGCTCCAAAAGTAACCAACAAACTTGGTGTCTCAATTTGAAACTATGCTCTTTGGTAATCAATGTAGTCTTACCACCTCCATAAAAAACAATTCTACTACATGAAAAACATCATTAGTCTTCTTGCAAGGAATGAAATGTGTCATTTTTGAAAACCTATCCACCACTACAAAGATGGAATCATGCCCTCTCTGAGTTCTCAGTAGGCCAAGAACAAATTCCATACTAATATCCTCCCATGGCTTCTCTAGTATAGGTAATGGCTGATACAACCCTGTATTCTGCTTCAATCCTTTTTCCATCTGACATACACTGCAGCCTTGTACAAATTTATTAACATCTTGTTGAAAGTATGGCCAATAATAATTCTCACTCACCTGAGAAATGGTTTTATCTCGACCAAAATGTCCAACCAGTCCTCCATTATGCTTTTCTTTGATTAGATTCTCCCTCATGGAACTCTTTGGAATGCACAATTGACTACTTATGAACAACATATCATCTTGGATTATGAAATCCAACCATTTGGTTCTATCTAGACTAACAGGTTCTCTACAAGCTTTCCAAGCTTTTCCAAAATATGGATCTTCAAGATACATACTCTTGAGTTATTTGAACCCAATGAGCTCAATCTGCATCTCTGTCAGCAAAATCAGTCTTCTTCTAAGGGCATCTGCAACCCTATTAGACTTCCCACTCTTGTGTTTCAAAACAAAAGTGCAACTCTGCAAAAACTCAACCCATTTCAAATGCCTCTGATTCAACTTTCCTTGACTATTCAAATATTGCAAAGCTTGACGATCAGTAAATAAAACAAACTCTTTTGGAAAAAGATAATGTCTCCACTTCCTCAATTCTTGACCTATAGCATAGAACTCTTGATCATAAACAAAATATTTTCACTTGGTATCATTCAAATTCTCACTAAAATAGGCAATGGGTTTACCTTCCCGACTCAAAACTACTCCAATACATTACCACTAGCATCACAGTCTACTTGAAACACCTTGTTGAAATCTAGAAGTGCTAAAATAGGGAGTTCTATAACTTTTCTTTTCAACAATTCAAAACTCTTATCTGCCCCTACAGTCCACTTAAACTCTTTCCTATCCCCTCTCATTTTTTTAGTCAAGGGTCCATAGATACTATTGATACTTTGAATAAAATTTCTATAAAAACAAGCCAAACCATGAAAAGATCTTACCTTAGTAGCACTCCTTGGGGTAGGCCATTCAAGGATAGCCTGCACCTTCTTTGGGTTGATTTTTAGACCTTCTACTGAGACTACAAATCCCAGATACACTAACTCCTTCACAAAACTGCACTTCTTAAGATTAATCAGTAACTTCTCTTCCCTTAACCTTTCAAACACCTTACGAATATGCATCATATGTTCTTCCAAGGTCTTACTAAAAATCAAAATATCATCCAAGTAAACAATAAAAAACTTACCCAAAAATTATTGTAGTACTTCATTCATGAGCCGCATGAATGTGCTCGGTGCATTGGTTAGCCCAAAATGCATGACTAACCACTCATACAAGCCCTCCTTTGTCTTGAAGGTTGTCTTCCATTCATCTCCTTCTTTGATCCTGATTTGGTGATATCCACTCTTTAGATCTATCTTTGTGAAATACTCATCTCCACTCAAATAATTCATAATATCATCCATTCTTGGCAAGGGAAATCTATACTTGACAATGATCTTATTGATAGCTCAAGAATCTGTATGCATCCTCCATTCTCCATTTTTCTTTGGTGCTAATACCGCTAGTACAAAACATGGGCTCAAGCTCTCTCAGATCAATCCCTTCTGCAATAACTCATGCACTTGTTTGTTCAATTCCTTACTCTCTATAGGAGTCATCCTATGGGCTTCCTTGTTTTGCAAACTGACCCCTGGGATCAAGTCCATCTGATGAATGATCTTTCTCACTAGTGGTAATCCATCAGGTACATTATCAGAAACAATATCCTAAAACTCCTCCAACAAGTCTGCAACTTTTGCAGGTACATCTTCTTCTTCTTCTTCTTTACCCACTTTTGGAATTAGGGAAAAACACATATGCTCATGTCTCATACCTTCTAAGAACTTTCTTCCATCAACTAAACATATTCTAGAATTACTACATACCTTTTCTCCTGTGTTTCCTTCAATGGCTTTAGCTTGTGTCGAACTCCATCCTTTGTCAAAGAATAAGTATTAGCATGACCATCATGTATGGCACGCTTGTCGAACTTACAAGGCCTTCCAAAAAACAAATGACATGCATCCATGGGTATGATATCACAAAGTACCTCATCTTGGTAACTTCAAATCTTGAACTTCACTAAGCACTGCTCATTGACCAAGACCTTGTGGTCATCCTGCACCCAGGAAATCTTGTATGGACGCGGGTGTTTTCAATTTTCAGCTTCAAATTTGTGACCATTTCTTCTGATACCACATTATCAGTGCTTCCACCATCAATAATCACATCACAACACTTATCCTTGCACTTGCATCTAGTGCAAAATAGGCTCTTCCTTTGATCTGAGCTCTTCTCTTCATTTATCAGGATCCTCCTGACAACTAGGGTTTCTCCTCTCTTAGCATCAACTGAGTGTTCTGACTAAGCTTCTTTATTTTCATGTGCAAATCATGCATGGCCTTCATTCCTCTTATCTATCCTTCCTTAACGTTGTGGAAATTCATAGTCTCGATGTCCTTCTTCTTCGCAATGGGAACATGTCCCACTAAAATTGCCTCTTTGTGGTCCTTTCCCTCTTCCTCTTCCTCTCTGATCCCTATTATTTTGATCACAAGAATGATATTAATTATTTCCCATTTGATTCTAACTGCTACTTGACTCATCATTCTTTTTTTGATCTTCATTTTAGCCTCTATAAGACCGTCCACCAGATCTGCCACCACGACCTCTTCCAACTTGCTTTCTTTCAAAATTCTTGTTTAGATTCTCTTCCAATCTTAGGGAAAACTAGTATACCTCTTCAATACTGGTCATTCTAACCAGACTCAACTCATCTTGAATACTTGGCTGCAATCCATAAAGATAACAAGCAACTTTTTCCTTCTCGGGTTTTGCATGACCTATTCTAATGAGGACTCGGTAGAACTCTTATGTATACTCCTACATAGATTTTCTCGCTTGTTTCAACCCTTGCATTTTCCTTAGCAAATCAAGCTCATAATCAATGGGAAGGAACTGTCTCTTCAACTTCTCCACCATTCGGTCCCATCTTGTGATTTTCTCGTTTCCTCTTCTAATCCTCTCCAATTGAATCTCCTACCACCAAATTTTTGCATGGCCCTTCAGTTTGGCCTTCGCAAATTTGAGCCGATCTAGATCTTCAACATCTTCATACTCAAAATATTCTTCTAGATCATTGATCCAGTCGATCAATTGCTCTGGGTTAAGATTTCCTGAAAATGTGGGAACTTCAATCTTGGGTCTCTTTCCAATCTTTGAAATGGCTCTCAAAAGCCTATGATGTTCAGGATCTCTAGGCACTTCTAGTGCTTCCTGGTCACCTTGTCCTTCTTTGAATTCCTCATCACTTTCATCTCTAACCACAATATTCATTCATCTACGCAGATCCTCTTGCAACGCTTGCACTTGTCTTTGGAGGACTCTAAAACCCTCTTCAGTCACACCTCCAGCTCTTCCGCCATGGTTCCTTCGTGGAGGCATTTTTGGCTCTTATCACACATACCCACAACCATAGTCCTGGTGCAAATTGCCTCACAATCGGTGATCTATTTACACACTTAGGAACTCATGCTCTCATACCACTTGATGAAGGGTGCTCCCCTTATTAAGACAAACACACAACAAAATTGAGAATAACAAGATTTGCAAAGACAGGAAATGGGCTTTCTATTATCCACCATGAAATGAAATTACAATATTATGAAATATAACATACACCTTCAGAAATGCAACATGAAAAACCACATGGGAATTTTATTACAATAATCTGAAAGCTAGAGCCACCAACTGCATAACCCAGAATTGCACTAGACAACCCTACGGGCCTTCAATATATAACCAGTTTTAACTGCCCAAGAAGATTCTAGAAATCAAACCCTAAATTTTGAGGCCAACCAACCTGAAGATATTATTATTCATTTTTATTACATTAGAGTAGGCCCAAACAACATCGAAACCCAAAAAGAAATTTTGAAGAAAATTTAACATTTTCAAGTTCAGGTAGCGCAACTTCCGAAGACCATAACTCATCAACCGTTGACCTGATGGGCTGTCGTAACCCCATTTCAGAAGTGCCAAGAAGTTCTCTACAATGCCTATCTAGCAAAAGCTCCAGTTATCCAAGGTTTTGAACCCATTCAGAGCCTCTATAGCCTTCAAAACTAAGTTCAAAGTTTCTGTACCTTGCTGCCAATACCAAAAATATCCAATATCTACAAAACTAGACTTGATCTGACAATGAAACTTTACTGACAAACTAATACAATCAAAGTGAACCTCCAAGGAATAAAATAGAACATTCTGAGCTCAAACAGAAAACCTACTAAAAATAGTAACTTTCTAGAAATAACAACTCTGCACAAAATAGCCTTTATTGAAAAGAAACCAAAAAATATTTTTGGGTGATGCAAGATTGTTGTTAAACCCAAGATGCTCCCGCATCAATTAAAATTTAAGAAACTAGCTTTGAATAAAAGTTTGATCAAAAGAGTCTAAAGGTGTGGTGATGTATAGCCATTGAGGTATAACCAAGCATGAGCATCCTTCTTATACTTTTCACGGAGATCAGAAGCACTTTGACCATTGGAGGCTACAAAATAAGCACACTCACTTGTAACTAAATCCTCCATTTCACGATCTGGGAATAGTTTAGAAAGTGCTTTTCTACTCCCTTCATTAACTTTTGTATCTCTATATGGCAATACCCTTGATGGCATAGTAATAATTTCATCACTATAAAATTTGGGAGTCAATACAAATGCAAGATGTAGTGGGGTGGTCATTTTGTTCTACCTCTCAATACAAATTGACTAAACCTCTTTGAAGAAAGTTTCTTCAGGATCTTGCACTTTTTCATTGATGATGACTCAATTTCTCAATCATTGAGATTATGACATTGTATACCTCTCCCAAACATGGGTGATCCATGTTGTCCCTAATTTGTGTGTGTTTAAAGTAATTGGAAAGTTTCTAATTTAAACATTTATAATGCATTCAAATTATAAAGTTACCTAGGGTGATTAGGATAGTGAATGGTAATTTAGTTTCTTGTAAAGGTAACAAATAGAATTAATATTAACATTAGATTGTTAATTTCTTAGTGACTTCCAAATTAATTTGTTAATAATTTGTATTCAACCTATCTATGGTTTTGAAAATAAATAAAATATTAACTACATTAAATTACCAATATTAATGGTGTCATGCATTCAGCCTAAAATTAAATCTTGATGGTTAAAAAAAACAATTGGGGTTTCTTGGTAAATTTTGGGCATTACAACTGGTATCAGAGCCCAAGGTTGCAACACTAGGGCATCATTTGGGTCCAATTTACGTGTAGCAAACTTACAAGTCAATAAGTGGAAGTAGATTAAATAGTAAAAATTGTTCTAAATGAAAGAGAGGTCCTCATCATATCAAATTTGTATTAAAATTACTAATCAACTCTTATCTCAAACATGAAAAAGTAAAGTATATTAAGAACATTTTATTCAAAGTAAATACTCTATATTAGATAATAATTAGTTGGTTAATGGTAATGGATGAATCTTGTCTTAATCATTTTGAAAATGAGAAAATAGGGTGGTTGAATAGAGAAAACATTAGCTCAACTAGAAGATGTAACATGTGTTTGTTATTTCTAGTTAGCACTTGTTTTGTTGTCTATGTGATGTGGATGACCTAAATTTCTACTTTTGGATCTTGATTTTGTAAGGGTCTGCCCCTTATTTGGCTAATTTTTAATATCAAAACACGTTCTCTCAAAGTTTACTTATAATATGAGACCTTGTAACCTTGGGTAAAACCAAGTTGAAATGTCAATAATGTTATTTAGATCGAAGTAATGTTACAAGATCTCCCATGATTATTAAATGTGAACAACTGAAATTATATCAATGTCTTAATTATATACTAAGATGGAATGTATGGCAGTATTTGAGAAGTGAGAGAAATCTTAGTATGGACTCTATTGGAAACTAGTTATTAAATGAAACACTAATAGTGTTATTTAAGAATGTGGTATTGAGGTAATTATTATAACATCTCACCTAATCCTAGACCTAAATAGGACACAATCACGTGACTCATAAAATAGTTTCTAACATATTTTAAGCGTTAGATAAATGGTGTAGATTATTCTTTGGTATCAATGATGACGTTTACTTGTGCACAACCTAGAACCCTTATAAGCTACATCCGTTGGATAATGCAAGATCATTTAGTTCAATGTCAAGTTCTATACAGAGTGAGAATGCCACCTTATAAAGTATAACATCTTGTTACTCGAGATGCCTTGAGATATATTTCCATCACAAGAAGAGTTCCCATTGGTAGAAAAGTACAACCAACAAGAGAATGCTATTTCAACAAGTGATTTTGATAAAAAAAGATTTTTGTATGTTGCCAAAACCAAGGCCTCCACTTTCAAAGGTCTTGGTTAGTATATTGATTCTAGTCCATCAAATCATTTGTAAAGAGCGAAAGTGGTTCTACAACCTAACTACTTCAACTTCATTTAAGTAATTTTCATTTTGTGATTATACATCTTATGAAGTGTAAGGTATCGGTGACATTTCTTAACCACTTAGGACTGATAAAATGTTGACGTACAACAATTATTTACATTATAGAGCTCACTAAGAACATCATGTCATTAATTCAATTGCAAGAGCACAGCTTAAAGGTTGAATTTGATTGGTGTAATGGTGAGAAATAATGATTTACAATGGTGAGGTTGTATCTTGTGCCTAAGAGGTCAATAACATATTTGAGTTGCTTGATATCTCCAACAACATTCAAGCCCTTGTAGCTAAGGAAAATTGATCGACCACCCTTTAGCCCAGAAGGGGTTTTCATAATAGAATGAACTATCTTCTTTCCTTGAGTAAATGAGACAAGGTGCGAGAACTTCCCCTTATTAAGAAAACATACATTATTTTCTTCATTTGTCTTTTTCAGAAACATTAGGTTTTCTTTTCCACTACAAAACACAAGCCTTTAGTTACCTAGATTAGGTGCATACCAATTTGTGCAAACCATGACACCCATTCCTAGTCATTCTCTATATTTTAAGCTTTTTGTGAATAATTATACTAGAAAGATATGGTTCTATTGTTTGAATAACAAAGATCACACAATTAAAAAATCAAAGAAATTTGAGTCTTTACAGAAAAATCATTTGCCCACTTCCTCAAGGCCATCCAGTTAGATCAAAGGGTGATGGATGGTGGGGAGATTTGACATGGGATCAAAAGACAATTGATGTAATGTCCATTTTTTTTAGATTAAACATGGTAAACTAGACAGAACACTTTTGACCTGGAGCTATGAACTAGTGAGGCCACATCCCTTTATTCCATAGTTGAGGCCCAAAATCGCGAGCACATTGGATCAACGAAGGCACAAGCCTACAATCACAATGGTCCAGTGGGTGTTTGAACCTAGGTAGAGACAATAACAAAAAAACCATTTAACCAAGATACTAAATGGTGAACCCCCATATAGTCAAATATTAAATATTACATACCGATTAAGTTAACTATTTAATTTAATTTTATAACTTAGTTGTTATTTAAATTAAATACTCTAGACCCCATTAAAACCAAAAATATCAACATCTAATGCATCCTCCGATATTCAAAATAGAAATATTGTCAACTGACCAAGTTAGTGTCCAACCTGACACTAAAAATAGTATGGAAAATATATCTGAAACCAGTCCAGAAAAGGGTGTTATACAAATATCAACTATCTGAGCTCAATAAAATGCTTGTCATCTCCAACAACTGGATCAAAGTGTTATCAAGAGTCCCCTAACCTTAACTCATTAGCCTACAGAACCCACTAGTTAGGCTAAAAGTCAATCATGCTGAAATGCTTAGTGGTGTAGGAGCACTGGGACATATCCGTAATCAACACTGCCCAAAAACATTTCATGTTTGTTTTAGTTTGATTTTTGATTTTTGATTTTCTTTGGCATCTCTGCAATCAATTTTACAAAATTCATTCTCTAGTTCTAACAATGAACCAAGTGAAAGGAAAATTTTAATACCAAAGTTTCTTATTATGAAAGTGCCATGAAAGTGCCTTGGAAACCTCAAGCAAATGCAATCAGCCTATGGGAAAGTTTTGGAAGAGAAACTCTTGGACTATTAGTAGTCTCACAATAATTATGAAGAGCTTTGTAATTTCCAACCTTATAAAAATCCCACTCAACATGACAAGTGGATGCCATGTTTAGAGAAGCTGCAGGACACCATTATGAGAGTTTGTGGTATCCTAAATCTTGGCGTTGGGGAGATATTATGCCTGATTCTCTCTTGTCTAGCTGTGGTATCATGCATTTGGAAGGCGTAAAGCCAAATCCTCCAACCTTTGCCTAATTCCTCCCAACCCATACCAAAATGGAAGAATAGATAGGGCATGTGGACTATTGACCTAATGCCCCAAAGAAATGTGATTGCACTTTATGCACAGGATAGAAATGTTGAAGAGGTGTAGGATAGAATTGTTGAAGAGTCATTACAAATTTCCAAGCAAATTCACATTGAAGGTGTAATGCTAATCTTCATCATTAAAAAATGCCTATCATTTTTTTTCCGTTATGCTCCTTTGAAACAGGAGCTAAAGAAAAAAAAAATATTAGAAAGTATGAAAGTTGGGGTGTGCATGAAGCAAGAATGAGATACTCTAAGAAGAGAACATCCAAATGATGAAATGATGTGTATCCAACAGTGTATACATAGATGGGACTGTAGAAGGCATCATTGAAGAGTTGAGCATCAGTCGTGTGGTTCTACATTAAGAGAGAATAAAAGGAAGCGGAATTAGGGTCAGAGAACTAAGTGAATAGAGAGGTCATGGAGTTAGTGTGAAGAAGAATAAATGTAGAGTTGAGTGGCCATTGAATGGTCATTTTTTTAATAAGTTATTGATGCCTATGAATCTGTTCAAGGAAAGATTGTCAATAGAAATTTAAATGTATTTGTGCAATCTCCATTTTGAATGTGTAGAGTTGAAATTGTAAACAAAGAGTCTCTGTGTTTGTTTTGGTGTTTAAGATTTGTGAATAGTAGCTTGAGAAGTCATTCATTCTGCATCACTTAGGAAGGGGACATTACACAATGTTGCTTCATTCTTTGGAGTTCAAATTCTTGCTTATGTTTCTTTAATAGATTCTATAAATCATTTTAATTTCATGAAAACAAACTGGGGCTAAAATATTATCAAACTATCTACATACTCATTCCACCCCAAGTTACAATCAACTTGTCACAGAGTAGCTTGTGTCTTCAACTTCATTCTCTTTGAAGTTAATGTCTTGCAACCTGCTAGAGGCAAACGTTTAAATCTTCTTTTTGTTTAATTTTTATTTTTTGATTCAATGTCCTAACCTATTATTAGTCTTCTCTGTTTATTTTTATTTTCCACTTTTCCAAGACTATGGATGACTAGGGGCTACTGACAAATATGCAAGCTGGAAATGATAATTGTGATGGGTGATGATTACAGGTATAGAATTCACACAAGTTCCAGAGCATGAAATAGAATTAATGCAAGAAATGAAGCTGCATATTCTTGCACAAATGGATTTATCATGGAATTCATAACATATACACAAATAATCACTATGGAAAAGATATACAGAATCATCTAAAAGGAATTAGAAAAATAGAAATGCCTTTATTAGTTATCCAATAATATATGGCCTCCAACTTATTTGGGAATCACCACCATAAGTGCTGAATAAAGATTGTCTGAAATGTGTCCTAACGGAGAAATTGGAATGTATCAACCTATCAACTACATATAAGAAAGAAATTTTGAAGGCACATCATTTGAACAAAACTATCTGCCAATAACCTTAGCATAACAAACACATAAAATCCTTTACTTTATTAAACATGCTTTACTTGCGGTTAGCCATATGCATAATGTTAAGGCATATACTAATCATCTAGGAAGTTTCTTTCCTTAGTTTGCAACTGTTCTTGTAGAATATGATTGTCTGCAGACATAATATGCAAAGTAGATAAACAATCTGGCATTAGATGCCATCCAAAATTAACCTTAATTGCAAGCATGTAAGCTACCAATATTGTGTGTTATTCTAGCGAATACACAGTAAATTAGACAACTAAATATCAATGTGAGTATTGAATGCAGTGATCCATAAGTCGCTGTGGGTTGTGTGAGTTTTGAAATCCCGCGGGCTAGGTTGAGCTAGCCGAGTTTTCATGACCCATCGGGTCATGAGTCGTGACCCGAATGACTCGTAGAGCCAGCGGGTCACGCCATGACCCACCGGGTTCGTGGGCTATGACTCGGCCGATGACAGTCACAGATTGTAAATAAAAATAAATAAATAAATAAACTCATTTTTCTATTTCTTTTTATACATATGCTTTCTAATTTTCCCTAAAAGGCATTCTATTTGCTTGTTATGAGAAGAAGAGAGGAAAAGTGAGAGAGAGGAAGAAAAACAAGAGGCCATAGGTTTGCAACCAGCAGTGAAGAAGAGCATCAAGGAGTCTACAAAATCACATTGGGGAGGCATAGGTTTGCATTAAGAGCATCAAGAAGTCCATAGCAGCTGTTCCAAGAATTCTCAACTCCTTTGAAAGAGGTAAGTGTTAAATTTTGTAGATTGTTTTTTTTTTTTTTTTGTATTTTTATGGATTTTCCATTTTAAAATTTTTTTATTGAAGTATAACTTTCCAAATCTTAAATGTTTTCTATTAAAATATAAATTTCATACTTCAATGAGAGAAGTAGAACAATAGCAAACCCATGATTTTTTAAGAAAAAAATGTAAACATGTTTTTACAATTTTTTCTAAAAAAAATGTAGGGCTTGTTGATTTTTCTAAAATATAATGCACAAATTTGTAATTTTTTTGTAATTTTGTCTTATTGCAGCAACCTTCAAGTTTTAAATTAATAAATTCTTCCCAATGCCTCCAAAGTGTGAATCTTGGAAATATAATAAAGAGTTTCCTAGTAGACAAAAAAACCAAACAAAATGTTTGTTTTGTAAAGAAATTTATGTAATGTCCCATTTTTCTAAGCCATTTTTCTGATGCATCGTTAGCCCTTTTTTCCATGGCATCGCAGGCTAACCAGGACAGTACATGGGTCAATGTGAGTTTTGGCCTAGGCACTTCCGGTTCCAGGCCAATCAGAGCCATTTTGGCAGGTTTCCTTGATACTTACTATTTATAGTAAGTCAACAGGATTTAGTCTTTTGGCAATTTCAGTATTGGACTTGGAGCGTATCGCCGAGAGATTTTTGACAAGCTATCACACATCATCTTCTGAGTTTGTTTGATCATCCATTTTAATGCCAGAAGATTTAATAGTCTATTATTATGCCACTTTATTACTAAATGAACATATTAATTTATAGTGGTTTAATTAAGACATAAAGTGGAAATATGTAAGGACGGAGAAGGGGGAAACTGAAGAGTCACAACTTGTTGCTTTAAAAGAGGGAAATGAGAATGATTTGGTTTATGCTTGATTTTATGATTTGACTACTCTTCTCTAGGAGAATTTGGGAAGCTTCTAGCTTTCGATTCTGGAACTTGAGGACGGAAACCTTCATGCTTTCTTGGTGGATTGGACGAAAACCCAGTTCATCTTTTGAGGTGGATTCGCGACAGAGTTCACATTGTGTTTTAGGTTCTTCTCTAGTTTCCAATATAACTATGAATTCTCCTTTAAAGATTGGATCATGTTATTAAATTGGTGAAGATTGTATGAAATAATATTTTTGGGATTATTTTTATGTAGGCATTTTCTGGTATTTGCTGGTGAAATTGTAATTTATTGCATAAACTATTTGTTTAAACTTCTGAGATAACTTTGAGAAATTTTGGGGAGGATATCCATGGGGATATTATAGTGGTATCTGAGCTGGTTTTCTTGCCAGCCTGTGGAATTTTAGTAGAGACAAATTTACTGAAGGGTTTTTCTACCAGCTTGTAAGGTTTTATTAGTGATAGAGAAATGCAATTGGATGCCTGGTTGGATTTTGGGAACTATTGCATTAGAATATTTTTATAAAAAATCCTGAATCTTCATGGCAAAATATTTCTGAATACTTTGATACAGGAGATATTTATCACTACGGGCTTCTTTAATCTAAGTGATTTAATTCTATTGAGAATATATAGAGAGTTGTGGAGACATAAGCATCATTCCGGGTGGTTTCTATTGATAAATTGGGTGCATACCATGAAGTCGAAGATTAATATTCATCGGGCCTTGTTAATACTTTATTATGGTTAGTGTGAAAAACTTTGTGCTAAGAATTTTTATGCTGAGTTTAAAATTTGTGGACCATCCTAATGTTTTAAAAGTATGTTCAATATATTTTTCTTTTCTCTAAATAGTTTTTAGTGATTTGCGGGACTAATAGAGCCATTACCTTAAGGGAGCTTCATATTTAATTATTTTTTGTCACACTCATGATAATTTTTGTGTTTTCTGTGAAGAGTATTTGGCGGCGCATATATATTTGTTCCTCGGGCAATTATATTTCAAGACTATAAAGTCTAGAGTGTTATCAACAATTATTGTGGCTAATAAGGTTGGGTATATTTAATATTGCGAATGTCGATACCTTAATCTTAAATGGTGGCTTTAAAAATTGGCAGTGACTATTGTTATAAGGTAACGACATCAATCTCACTTATCTCCCTACGTTGAGAGAGTACTTCAACGTGAAGCATCAAATATTTTCATCGAGCATAATTGTTGGAGATTGTTTTTGAAAATAGACTATAATTTGTTGGCAAGTTGACTTCCTGAGGATGCATGAATCATTTTGTGTTTTCATCATGGCAACAAAGTCATACTAAGTTTCTATCATGAAGGAAAAATGACGAAGTATGGAAACAAAGTAGATAGAGATATTCAGCGATCAACACATCAGCGCACGTGCGAGAGATTGAGTCAGCATATGCGCGTACAAATATATGTTCTATGACATGTGTACATACTACATCTAGATATGCATAGTACAGAACAATAGTACGGAGAAGTTACAGACAGATCAGTAGACCAGCAGTCCAGAAGACAGAGCATGGAAGCTGACTAGTGTTTTGATCAGTGTGAATTATTTTGTTATGTAATAGCTAAGCGCCTTTGATTATATGTTTGTAATGATGTAATTAGCATTGGTGTAAACATGCTTGAGCTGACTTGTTTAGAAGTTTTGTGTATTTTGTTTTAGGGCCGACTAGAGTCTTGTTTTGGGTCGCGTCTATTCAGATATGAACATATAAGTATGTAATGTAAAGTTATGTTACAAGTGTCGATTATTATGTAAGAGGAAGATATAGAAGAGCAGTATGATGAAGTTAGTATATGATATAGCTCTTTAAGAGAGTAAGAGCATTTGCACATACAAAGAACTAATCAGACGACAATTTCATCACAGCAGTTCACTTTTGATATAGTGTACATCAACTTTCAGAAGGTTTTAGCCTTCATCCTATTGGGCAGTGAGCCATATACCTTTAACAGGGTTTTTTAAAAGACTCCTAATAGGGTTAGACCTTTAACCAGGTCATTGTACTCATATTGTAAAGACTGCTTCTAACACGGCAAAGGAACTCTAACAGGTTCATTATACTAGTACAATATTTGTGGTACTAATTCCCACTAGGGTTTTCCTCTAATCAAGGTTTCCCCGTAATCATATCATGTGTTATGAGTTCTTATGTTAAGATTCATTCAATGTATGTTTGATTTATGTTTAATTTG
Organism: Thuja plicata; assembly: GCA_018584345.1. NCBI lineage: Eukaryota > Viridiplantae > Streptophyta > Pinopsida > Cupressales > Cupressaceae > Thuja > Thuja plicata. The sequence continues at coordinate 270,404 of MU223612.1, forward strand.
TTGAAAAGTAATAAATAGACAAACATTGATTCACCCCCCCTCCCCTCTCAGTGTTTCTAACAATTGGTATCAGAGCTTTGGTCCTCTGAAAGAAAGTTTAACCACTTGAGGAGATCATGGACTCAACAGAAGAAAAACATTTGGAAAAGAATCTTGAAGCAGCTCTTGAAGATCTTGATAGATCTGAAAAAGAAAATGAAGAACTTAGACTGAAAGTTGATGGCTCACAAATGCTTATCAAGAAATTAAGAAAAGATTTGAAAGATTGTTCTACAAGTGATTTAGGGAAAATGATCAAAAATCTCAATGAAGAGAATATGTCTCTAAAAGATAAAATTGAAAATCTAGATGAACAGCTAATAGACAGTCAAATTGCTATTGAAGAAAAGATCAAAGAAAGAAAACAACTAGATGATGAACTCTTGAAAGAAAACATGAAAGTCCTGGAATTGGAAAACATAAAGAAGAATTTGGAATCTGAATTAACAGAAGTAAAAGATAAGATTGATAAACTCCACACAAGTTTTGATTCACTTCAATCTCAGCTTAATGGACAAAATAAAAAAGGTGACACTACTGGTCTTGGATACAGTGCAGCACAAATTGAAATCAACTCATTGCAAGAAAGAAACGAAGCACATGAAGCATCTTCAGAAGCAAAGAAAGTTGCAGAGATCAAAACAGATCCACCTAAAGGGAAAATCAAGCAAGTTAACAGAACTTGTTATGCATGTAACAAACATGGTCATTTGGCAAGAGATTGCAAAGAGGTAAGACCTTTCAATGGTTATTGTTACTCCTATAATAAGTTTGGTCACAGAGCTATACATTGCAGAACAAATCAAAGAAATCAGTCACAACAGAATCAAAGAAGAATGAATCAAAACAATCAGAGAAATCAACCTCAAAGAAATTTGTAGAACACCACATGTCAGATATGTAACTACAATGGACACACAGCAAAGCAGTGCAACATGATGAACAAGAGCATCAAACCTCCTATCATTTGTCACACATGTGGAAAGGATGGACACATCTCAAGGTTTTGTAGATCTAGAACTCAAAAGCAAGAGGATCCTAAGAAATCACTATTTGAAGAAGAAGGAGAAGTTAAGTTTGTTCAAGAAAAAGAAGATTCAAGCAAAATTTGGGTTGAAGTAAAGAAGGACAATAATGTTGACAAAGTAGTTGATGCATCCACAGTGGATGGACCCTCTACTTTTGCTTGAATAGACCTTCTTGGTCTTAGGGGGAGCTATTCTAGCTCGGGACCCCTGTGCGGTTGGTATACTCACCTCTGAGTATGCGCCTATGGATTCATGGTTATAAGAACATAATATTGCAGTATGCATGCATGCATTATCTCAAAGTCATCAGGATCAAAGTTGCAAATTCTTTGAGTAATTTGCGTATGGTTGCAAACATTAAATGCAGTAGCTTTTATAAAAGAATGTAAATGTTTGATCTTCTTCACACTTGCATTCGAAATCACAGAATTTGGAGAGCACTGGAGCACTAAGCATCAAAGCACGAAAGCATAACAGATTTGGCAGTTAAGCAAATGGATAAGAAGTTGAAATGAAACCATAGTAGTCGCGCCATTTCAAAATTTTGTGAAACCCTACTTAATCAAGTTCCAAGTAAGTATGGCGACTCCAGTAGTATTTGATATTTTAGAGAGGAAGAGATTTGTATTCAAGAAATATCCATTCAAATCCATACTAGATGATGTCGAAGGAGCCTTCTCCAAAATCCCACTAGGTGTTGTTCACGTAGAAGATATCTGCGCATATATTTACTGTAAGAAGGAAACAGTAGGAGATATCAGCATAGCCACTCATATGGGATCTATGATAAAACATGACTATACATTCAAGGATGAGTTCACGCACTTGATTGATAACCCTATCTTCGAATACTCTAATGTGCATGAGTTTGGTGAGCCAGAATGGGTGAAGATTTTACTAAGCAGAATACATGATGACCTTTACTAGATTGGTGAGGTTCCTGTTCGCATCACTATAGACCTAATCCATGAATTAACTAGACTTCCCAAAACTGGACCAGTTCTGCCTACTGGCAAGGATGTCAAGAAGCAAGTTGAACAAGTTTGCTTATCTAGAAGTGACAAGCATGGGATGAAAGTGACCCTATCAAGGAAGATGACATAAAACTTCTAATAATGATACTTGGGTATAAGTTTTAGCAAGCAAGTAGGTTAAACAGTGTCTCTGTAGCAACAGTCCTAGTAGCTATCAAAATGGTGAAGGACAACACTCAATACAACCTATGTGAGATCTTGCGCGCTTAATTGATTGACAACATTCAAATCATCAAGCATGACAGGAGAAAGACATTCAGGTTTGGATCTTTGATCATCTACTTGTATTTCCATATTGTTGGAAAGGTTGCAAACCTTTACCTAGACAGGAGAAAACCCACAATGTCTCAGATTTCACTTAAGGCCACTTTAGAGAGAAGTGTAAGGGATGCCATGGATATGGATATCAAGACATTTAGGATCAAGATGCAGAAAAGGTTCATATTATCTGAGAAAATAGTTGAAAAATACAAGGATACCATATGTTTCATGGTGGAAACAGATTGCACTTGCATGGAGGTAGTTGAACGTAGAACCAAATGGATTCATCCTCTTGGTTATGAAGTAGAAGAACATGTGTTAGAAGGATGTGCACAAGTTCTATTGTCTGCACCCAAAGATCCAAATGAGCCTAGGTGGGGCACTTACAGAGAGAAGACTAATGCAGTTGATTTTGTATTATACAATGCTGATAATAAAAGAAAGGCATCTAAGATCACATCCAACATTCTAAAAGTTCATGGAGTCACTCAAGAAGATCTTGATAAAGCTAGAGAAGCCAAGATAACCAAAGAACTTGAGAAGACTAAAGAGATCCAAAAGAAGAAGAAAGTAGATAGCACCTTTGTTCCCTCTACCACTATTGACCTAGACTCATCTCCACCTTCTATACCAAGCAAGAAGTCTAGAGGAAGAAAACAGGCACCCACAAATCACCCATCCTTAAGGAACACTCAAAGCAAAGCAAGGAATACTCAAGCTCCTCCTGAGGTAGGATTTAGACCTAGTCTAAATGTTTTAAAGAACAGGATTGTAAATGAAGGGAGATTAGATACACTTTCTAAAGTCTATGAAAAGTATCAAGAGATGGATAAGACTGAGATACATTCCATGATCATATCTCATATGATCAAGTTTAAGAAGTTTGTTCTTGAACTCAAAATAGTGATACCGGATAAGTTATGGAACATATTTGAGATCATGAAAAGACATGCAATAGAGGAAGATATGAGGATTAGAGAAGAAACATTAGATACTCTTCTCCCTATATGCTCACATGATGAGAAGACTATTCTATTAGATCTGGTGAATCCTCATCTCAGAACCAAGACAAGGACTTTACAGATTAGGAACAAAGAGTATGAGCAGATAGGTAAAGATACTAAAAAGGCATTTGCACAAGTATTTATGGATAGACACATATATCCATCAATGGCGCCTACTACAAAGGTAACTCTAGCTCCTCCCAAATAGGTTACAGAACCAGTGATTCAAATAGCACCTATGACAGGTCCACAGGTTTCAGCGCCCACAGTGACAATAACTTCTGATACAGAAAAAGACTCAGAAGATTTTATAGTGGTTGATAATATCAAGATATCCATGACAGCATTTGAAAAAGACATGGACAAAGTTGATAAATCATTTGTAAGCACTGAAGAAATGTGCACTGATGATACATCTACACAACAAGACAAAGTTCCCTCCAATGATCTAATTGACTTGAATGAAGAAAAAGATAATGAGACACCAATCAAAGAGATACCAGTAAAGATTGAATGTATGGATACCAGTCAGAATACTATATTCTCACCATCCACAAGCATCTACTTCATTGTTGTCAAGGTTAATTCCTGATTTAGCAAGTTTGGATGCATGGGGAGAAGAAGACCTGATCAAGATCAACATTCTTTCTATGGAAAAAGAAAAAGAGAAACAAGTGATGAGGAACCCTTTCTTTTTGGAATCAGTAAACATATTGAATGACTTAGTGCCTACAGACAAGAAATTAGCCAAAGTTCAATCAGTTGAAGATGTGGATAGCATTCTAACAAACTTCAAATCACATTTTACAAGTCTAGTAGACTCTGCTACTAGAATTGCAGAAGATGAATACAAAAAGGAGAGACTGAATGAATTGGTAAAGAAATTTACCTTAGACCTAAAGTCTTTAAAGATTGGGCAATCCATATTGAAAGAATTGGCAGCTAAGGGAAAGAAAGTTATAGCCAACTGCATGGACAGAGTGAAGTTCACCTCTGAACACATTAAAAAGATAGAAGAGGAAGAAATCATGGTGGAAAACATTAGAAAATCAGTTGAGACTTCCACGCAAGACATGAACATATGCAATAATGTCTATCAAGGTCAGTTAGACAAGATTGAAAAGGCTAAGTTGGAAATCAACAAGATAAGAGTCAGACAAACTCAGTTGAGAAATTCACTTGCGCCATCTCTAGCAGTCCTAAATGAGAACATCAAACAGATTGATTCCACCATTGTGACATATGAGCAAGGTCCTTGCATGGATTTTATGAAAATGGAGAAACTGACATGTGCCCTATGCGCGCATCTTCAGACAGTTGATGCAATGAAAGTATTCTAGAAGAAAGAGATCCAATCTCTTTATATTGTGTACCCTGAAGTTTACATGGAGTAAGTATGCAGAAGACTTACAAGTTTTTGTACACCTTTGTCATTAATGTCAAAGGGGGAGTAATATAGAATGTGTATATATGAGAAATAGTATATGTATATATCAATAAGATGTTATGATGTACAGTTATTTTTTGTGTTAAGTCATTTTGAGAAACTTGGCCACATTCCTTTGTTTCTATAAATGACAAAGGGGGAGATTGTTGGCAAGTTGACTTCCTGAGGATGCATGAATCATTTTGTGTTGTCATCATGACAACAAATTCATACTAAGTTTTTGTCATGAAGGAGAAATGACTAAGTATGGAAACAATGCAAACAGAGATATTCAGCGATCATCACATCAGTGGACGTGCGAGAGATCAAGTCAGCATATGCGCATACAGATATATGTTCTATGACATGTGTACATACTACATCTAGACATGCATAGTATGGAACAAAAGTACAGAGAAGTTACAGACAGATCAGTAGACCAGCAATCCAGAAGACAGAGCATGGAAGCTGACAAGTGTTTTGATCAGCGTGAATTATTTTGTTATGTAATGGCTAAGCGCCTTTGATTATATGTTTGTAATGATGTAATTAGCATTGTTGTAAACATGCTTGAGCTGACTTGTTCGGAAGCTTTGTGTATTTTGTTTTAGGGCTGACTAGAGTCTTGTTTTGGGTCATGCCTATTCGGATATGAGTATGTAATGTAAAGTTATTTTTCAAGTGTTGATTATTATGTAAGAGGAAGATATAGAAGAGTAGTATGATGAAGTCAATATATGATATAGCTCTTTAAGAGAGTAAGAGCATTCACACATACATGAAACTAATCAGACAATAGTGTCATCATAGCAGTTCACTTTTTATATAGTGTATATCAACTTTCAAAAGGTTGTAGCCTTCATCCTATTGGGCAGTGAGCCATATACCTTTAACAGGATTTTTTAAAAGACTCGTAATAGGGTCAGACCTTTAACCAGGTCATTGTACTCATATTGTAAAGAATGCTTCTAACAGGTCAAAGGAACTCTAACAGGTTCATTATACTAGTACAATATTTGTGGGTACTAATTCCCACCAGGGTTTTCCTCTGATCAAGGTTTCCCCATAGTCATATCATGTGTTATGAGTTCTTATGTTAAGCTTCATTCAATGTATGTTTGATTTATGTTTAAGTTTCTAAAAAGTAATAAATAGACAAACATTGATTCACCCCCCCCTCTCAGTGTTTCTAACATAATCAACATCATAAATATTTAAATTGTTTGCCCACACAACAATATTATTGAATAATATTATTGTTTTCCTCTCAGTGTTTCCTATTGATGTGAATTGATCATGAGATATTTTTGGAGCCGCCGTTTCTTGAAATGGTAGTAGCAGATAAGTCATCGGAGAAGGTACCTGAAGGAGTTCAACAAATATGCTATGACGTTACTAATGAAGGATTGATTTCCATTTTTTATTGAGCCATCACTAAAAGATGATACAAACAGAGTCTATTCAGCTGCTAGAAACTAGAAATGAAACCTTACTGTGAATCTCCATTCGAATGTCTTTGAAAGTGTAATGGTTATGGATTGAAATGAATGTGGCAACCCTTGAAAGACAAACCTGAAAACCATTAAAGTTGTTGTGGGAAGGTTTGAGGTAAATCTTAATTCATCGCAGGATTTTCTAGTGCAGAGAAACTCTCCTAGTTATTTTTACCATTGGATTTGGTAGCTACAAAAATTGTGGGCCTGCATTCCCCTGACTGGCAGCGTATTTTCAGTAGAATCTTAGAGTCTTGTCAAAGGATCATTATTTATTTGTGTTGTGCATTCACATAAGGAACTTGAAATATTTATACAGTGGATGGCTGACCTTCTAAATATAGTTGATCGTAAAATATTGAAGACTCTTCAATAGAACTAGTTCTTGTGCCTTTCCAGATCTTGGTCCAGACACATACATCTATCCTGCAGTAGCATTGGGAATACATGTAGTGGACCTATGTAGTGATGAGTACATCCAAAATATATTGAGAAAACTCTCTATGGACCTTTGGTTAAGAGGACAGTCCAGGGGTTTTGGGTAAACTTGACTGTGCATATTATACTCATTATTCAACTTGACACATTTCTAAAAGCTGACCTGCAATTTGTGAGAGCTGGGCGTAAAGGTTTCATTGCCAAGAGGAAACAATTTATATTAGCAATGTGATTTGTGTTGTTTTCAAATAGATAAACATGCTACTTATTGAAATTTGCAATTCTAAAGATTTAATATATCTCAAAATTCATTTGTTTATGCACAAAATTACTCATGATCTGATTTTGGCAATTGAAAGTTTAGAAACAACTTGCAAAATCTGTGTATTCTTATTTGTGGAATCATCTAAAATTTGTTTGTCTTAATGTGCCTTAGTGAACTTGAAGGCTTTTTAAATTATTGGTACCAACACTCTATATGTTAGACTGGGTTGTTTCAAGTCTTGCTGTGTGGAACTTCTGAACACAAGGATACCATACTTCGTGCATTTATGGGCCTTAGAAGTGTCATTGGAAGGCAACAAAAAAGCTAAATCAGTCGGTGATATTATATGAACTATCAGGGGTTCTTACAGAGATTGTCGTACTTGAAAATGCTGGGTAGTTATTAAAGGTATGCCGCAACACATTTTAGAGTGAGTTTAATAACAATCATCTCACAAATCAGTATTGTTTGTCAGCACACAAAATTCTAAGTAATAGCGTTGACATGACTACTTTAGAATAGGGGGAGAATTTTGATACAAATAGGGCAGCATAGAACATATTTGGCTAGGGTTATCATAGTTGGAATTTGTTCTTAGTTTGAACAGAAGGATAGGTCACGATGGAGAGATTGTTTAGCAACACACAAGCATGGAAAGACCTTGAACAAATACAACAAAAACTCTAACGTGAATTGCAACATTTAAGTGACACACTTTCCAGTAAATTTGGACCCCCTAAGGTTTCATCACCATCTATAGGTGCAAGTAAGAGGCATCATGCCATAGCAAAAAATGATGCAATTATGAGCAATCACTAGAAGTATTGCATTCTTCCTAGGTAGCTACATGACCATCTTCTCTTTGCACAATTTATGGGTGTTCCAGAAGATGATGATGATGGTTTGGATTCTACAAATTCAAAGCAACAACTTAAGAGAAAAGGAAATACAAAGGAGGTATGCAGAAAACTTCATGGAGAGTTTGATAAAAAAGAAGATTCGGTTCACAAGAACAAAATGATGGCATTGAGGAGTGACTCACACAAGGCTCCATCATCTTTGAGAGGAGATTTACAAGAGGGTAAAGAAGGAGAATCATTTCATGCATCCTTGGGTGTGAATCACACAAGCCTTAGTGATAACAAGAAGGATTATGAGTATGCTGTCATGAAATTTTCAAAGAACACAATGATTGATCAGCCACATGAAGGTATGAGTTCTTTTGATTTTGAGAAAAATAATATGGTGGGTGCATCTATGGTTGAGGATTATGTGGAAGAAAGGAAGGAAGATTTGTTTTGGACTATAAAGGGTCATGCAAAGAAAGAAAAAATTCAGTCATATGGGAAGCTTAGTGGGGATGAAACTATCAGTATTCATAGGGACCACAAGGTTGAAAAGGACAGAATCATGGATCAGTTACCTAAGAATTTGAAGGAGTCTCCATGCACTATGGCATCATGTCCTTTGGTTGATGACTATAGGGTTGATAAATAATCTTTTGAATCAACTATTTATGTAGTAGTAGCTGAGGAAAGGCATGAGGATATTCACTCTTATGAAGGTAATACTTTGATCAAGCATAATGTTGATTGGATGAAGCATAGTGAAAATACAGAACTCAAGCTGATTGATAACTTACTCTTTGAGATGAGTGCTGATTGGATATTTAAGAATCCACCATTTGAGATGGATGATGGAACACCTCTTGAGATTGATCAAGAGTCCCAACTCTTGATCTCAGAGGAGAGTACTTTTCAATTGGGTGCTGATTGCAGCCAGGAGGTAGCTGCCTTGTCACATTTGAAAAATGGACATAATGTTGATTAAAAATCAGCCTTGGATAGAGACTTGGATATTAGTATGGCCAAGGAGTACATAAGGAGAGAAGACAGTGTTGATGAGTATCCCTTGATCCATTCTCCTCTTCACATAGTTGAGACTCAACCACATTACCATAACAATTCATCGAGTGCCTATGGTAACTTTACCATCACAGATGTTGAGTGTGATAATGACGTTTGGGTAGAGTCTATTCAACATGATATCGTTGAGCTTGGTATGCTAATTGTGCTTGATGGTGTGATTTTTTTCACACAATGATGTGCACTGTATGACTCTTGGTATAGAGAGATAGTTATGGAATCCTAGTGATGATTCATGATTCCTAGAGGAGTTGGTTAGTGCATCACATTATGGCCACATTGTATGGGATACATTTTGTTTCCCATTCAGTCCACCTACAAAGCAATTTCTATTCTAATTATTGCATAGGTGTGGGATGAGTGATTGGTTTGATACACTTCCCTTCTTGAAGGAGGAGGCCATGTACACCAGTGTTCCTAGTTTTCTTCTTCAGTACAGTCACCGATTTGGGATACATGTTAGAGGGGCAGCATTATGGCAGTTGGGAATTTTGGACATTCCACACATTATGGGTATGGATTGATAGGATATTACAGACAACTGGGAAGGTGGATGGCCTTTTTGTTTGTGGGACCCAGGAGGAACATTCTCATGGTTAGTAGCAATTTAGGGAGCTGGTTGGCATAATGTTGAGTTCCCACCTTCATTTGACCTTAGTGGTGCTTGTGATTTTAGTTGGAGTGAGGTTCTCAGTTGGATTGAGGAGCTTCTCATAGATGATAGCAACACATGGCTATTTGATTCAACTGATCATGCACATGGGGTGATTTGGGACCCAGGTACAATTACTAGTGATGAGTATTGGTCACAAGACTGGAGTGACGAGGTGATTTCAACTATTGAGCAGTTTGATTCCTACATCAACAGTTTAGGATGGGTGGTTATGTCTTATTGTAGGATGGGTGATATGCCTTGCCTTGAGTTACCTCTTATTGATGAAGTGTTGTCTAGTATTGATTGCATCTTGAGACATTTCTATTCACTCATATTTAGTGATTGTGTCAGCCTAATTGTTTGGGACCCTTGTATTAATATGACTAATGCATTGTTGATTTGGGGTAGTAATGAGTGGCTTCACTTTTCAGGACATGTTTTTATCAGAATAGCATAGTAGCAAAGTGGGGCAACTCCCTTGAGGCTGGTATGGGATCTAGGTATTTAGTCATAGCATGCAGATGCAAATTGCTTGAGGGCAAGAAATATTTGGGAAGGGAGGACTGTAATGTCCCCCTTTTCTAAGCCATATTTCTGATGTATCATTAGCCCTTTTTTCCATGGCCTCATGGGCTAACCAGGATAGTATAGGGGTCATTGTGAGTTTTGGCCTAGGCACTTCTGGTTCCAGGCCAATTGGAGCCATTTTGGAAGGTTTCCTTGATACTTACTATTTATAGTAAGTCAATTGGGTTCAGTCTTTTGGCAATTTTAGTATTGGACTTGGATCGTATTGTCGAGAGCTTTTTTGCAAGTTATCACACATCATCTTTCGAGTTCATTTGATCATCCATTTAGATGCCAGAAGATTTAATAATATATTATTATGCCACTTTATTACTAAATGGATATATTAATTTAAAGTGGTTTAATTAAGACATAAAGTGGAAATATGAAAGGATAGAGAAGGGGGAAACTGAAGAGTCACAGCTTGTTGCTTTAAAAGAGGGGAAGGAGACTCATTTGGTTTATGCTTGATTTTACGATTTGACTACTCTTCTCTTGGAGAATTTGCGAAGCTTCTACTTTTGATTCTTGAACCTGAGGATGGAAACCTTTAGGCTTTCTCAGTGGATTGGATGAAAACCTAGTTCATCTTTTGAGGTGGATTCGTGACGAAGTTCACATAGTGTTTCAGGTTCTTCTCTAGTTTCCAATCTGACTGTGACTTTTTGTTTTTAAGATTGGATCATGTTATTAAACTGCTAAAGATTGAATGAAATAATATTTCTGAGATTATTTTTATCTGGTCATTTTCTGGTATTTGTTGGTGAATCTGTAACTTATTGCATGAAACTATTTGTTTAAACTTCTAAGATAACTTTGAGAAATTTTGGGGAGAATATTCATTGGGGACATTACAATTTATCATAGTGGCATCAATAGATTTAAATACCATATAGTTGGCATACTTGGCACTGATGCTGACCCATGTTTAAAGGTAACTCCCAAGGCAATTCATTTCTGTTATGTCCAATCAAAAAAATATGAAGAAGAAGGAAACTAAAAAGAGGCAACATGAAGAGATAAATGCTATTGGCTCACATTCATCTACATCCACATCCATATTCACAACCGCATCCACATCCACATCTATAGGTTGTATTGGAGAGGGTTTCTCCATGCCTCCCTTTCATCCTAGAGCTAGTGCTTCTACTGTTGCTCCTTCTAGTGGCACTATTACCCTTGGCCCTAGAGTCCAGAAATCAAAGTTGGACACTTATTTTGAGCCACACACTACTCCTGCTACACAACCCTCACTTGAGAGCATGGGTTGGAACAAGGAGGTCCATGATGCTACACAAATTTTTTTTTGCAAGGTTTGGTACTTTTGCAACATTCCATTTGTTGCAGCCAGGTAATTCTTTTTTATTTGATTGCTTTAAGTTTAAAATTAAATTTTAAAATTTATATTTTGAATTTGAACTATGCTTTGTCTAATGATTAATCATAATCTATTTGTGAAAGGTCTCCTTATTGGCAAGGCATCTATGATAGATGTTGTAACCATTTGGGGGCGGGTTTTAAAGCCCCTACTTATGATGAGTTAAGTGGCCCCCTCTTGTTAGAAATGGTTAATGATATGAAAGTTGAGCTAGAGGACCACAAACAGTTTTGGAGGCAAAAGGGTTGCACCATCATGACAAATGGTTGGACATATAGGAGGAATAGGACACTCCTAAATTTTTTTGTTTCTTGTGGAGGTGATTGATAATTCTACTTCCCTAAATACATTGAATAATTTGATTTTTATTTTGATTTGTTGATTGATCCATGATAATTGATAATTATTTTGCTTTATTTTCAAGATCCACCATGTTCTTGAAGTTTTTTGATGCTTCCTCACATGTGAAGAATGTCACATACTTATGTGAGGTTATTGAGGAAGTTATACATGAGGTGTGGGAAGAAAATGTGGTGCAAGTGGTGACTGATAATGCAACAAGTTATGTTGTTGCAGGTAAATTTTAACTTTTTAAGTTTTGATGGAGAGTTATCCATGAATTTATTTAAAATTTTCTTAACACATCTAGATTCTAAATTTCTAATTAATTTAAAATTGCTGCAGGTAAACTTCTGATAGAGAGGCACCTGAAATTTTTTTTGTCTTCTTGTGCGGCCCATTGCCTTGACCTCATGTTAGAGGATATTGGCAAGCTTGAATGGGTCAAATCATGTGTTGATATGTAAGAACTCACAGGCTCTAACTTCTGACGATATTTTTTTGTTTGGGTTTTGTGTCTTTCATTTTCAATGTTTTGTATTTTTTTTTGTTTTTGCATAAATTTGACATAAAAACCAAATGCTTGAATTGAAACTAGCTAAGGGAAATTCAAGACAACTATTCCATGGAATATATAGAAACCTCAATCAATATTCTTTAGCAGATGAATTAAGGAAATAGCTACAACAAGAACCATACCCGAAAGAGGAAGAAATTCAAGGTCTCTATTGTTGATCGTCAAAGAACAACTGAATAATACAAGCTAAAAACCTTGAATACAGTTGAGATCCCATAATTGATGATGCCAAAGTATTCTAAGGTGCTGGGTGGACCTTAGCCATTTTTTTATTGGAATTTAAGAAGCCCTTTCATACAAAATCGTGCCATATCTCCTCCAGCTGGGTACAATTGGTAATAATAGTGCAAAAAGCAGGTCATACGGCCTCTATAAGCAGCCCACTGAAACCCCAATTCAATGCACACAAACTGATATAAAAAATGCTCTCATTCTCTCATAAAAATATGGAAATATAATTTTCCATTCTGTGCAATTATGACTTCTGATTGAAGCCAACCTCTGGAGCATATTCAGATGATATTGCACACCCTCTGTATGCTGATATTATGAAGTAGCTACGCTCTCCAAAGATGATACTTTGGAAAAATATGCTAAAACCCCTAGTTTCATCTCCAAAGCCAAACCATAGAAGTGTTCTCATTCAAATAGCATCACACACCCACCCCTTTCAATGCCAATATATACTCAAAAAGTATGAATTAGGGCAATTTAGCCTCTTGTACAAATTTGGGATGAGTAATAAAATTTTCTTTTAATATTTCATTTCAACTATATAGTTTGGCAAAAATAAATTGATTTTAATTAATCGTTGAGATCACCCCAACTGATGATGAGGGGACCCTTCATTAAAGCACTTAATTTATAGTATTAAATTATATTTTAACTTCATAACATAAGCTCAACTCATTTTAGTATTTATTTAGCCAAATAAATATTAATATCTCCCTTATTACTCAATTGTTTTGCACACCATCTGAATTGGGAACTGACAGAGGATTCTGCATATGACCAACCTTTGCTGCTAAAAATAGTAGGGGTCCATTTCTATCACCAACTGAATTACTATAAATAGTAAGTTCTACATCCAAAGTCCAAAAGACTTCAAACGAACACCAATCCTATGTAGCTCTAACTTCTAAAGAAGATGCTCCCCTCAAATTACCCTCTATCCAACATTATCAGCCTATGAGGGTCTATTACAAGCCAATCTACTTAGGTGACATGATGTCAACTAGAAGGGGACATCACATGATAAGGCCAAAAACATTTGCAAGTTTATCTACAATCATGCATTGGTCCTTAGAATGATGAGGCAATACATGGGGAAAAAGGAGTTGACTCATCCTGGTATCACAAGATTTGCCTCAAATTTCCTCACACTAAAATCCTTATTGAAATCAAAGGCTGCTTTGAGACGTATTTTTGTTGGTGAGGAGTGGACTGCCTCATCCTATGCTATGACCACTACAGGGATGGATGTGGCAGATTGTATTTTTTATGAGCCAGGTTTTTGGACCCCTTGTGTAGAGATCATACAGGTAAATATTTTTTTGTTTTGTTTGCAACTTTGCAATTTTTCTTGTTTTAAATTTTTAATGCACTTGGGACTTTACTTTTTTTTAACATTATATGTAGGTCATTGAGCCCCTCATAGTTCTCCAACGAGTTGTTGATGGGGAGAAGCCCTCTATGGGATACATATATGAGGGCATGGATAGGGCCAAGGAGGCCATTAGATCCAGGTATGCAGGATTTGAGGATAAGTATGGCCCCATTTGGGAGATCATTGATAGGAGATGGAAAAACCAGCTTCACAGGCTCATCCATGTAACAACTTATTTCCTCAATAGTTCATTTTGTTTCCTTGATAATAACTTCAAGGTGGATGAGAAGGTTCTTAGTGGCCTATATTCAGTGATGCAAAATGTCTAGTCATGGCACATCTACAGTGCAAGAGATAGATGCAAATAATAATTAACAAGGGGTGATTTTTGCAAGAAAGATGTGCAAAGACGCTAGGACAAGATTCTTAAGTTTATGGCTTATGCATTTTGATTTTATAATCTATTCTTAAAGTTGGAAATGAAACTAATTTTTTTTATTTTTCTTATTTCAAATAGATGGTGGCAAATGTTTGGGCCTACAGCTCCAAACCTTCAAAAACTTGTCATCCATATTTTGAGTCAACCATGCAGCGCTTCTAGATGTGAGCGCAAGTCGTCCATGTTCGAGCACATCCACTTGAAGAGGTGTAATAGATTGTATGTGGAGAGGTTGAATGATCTTGTCTTCATTCATTACAACCTCTGTCTTAGGACCAGACAAATTTTGGACATTGACTCCTCTCTGATCTGTAATGTCCCCATTTTCTTGAGCATCAGAGTTTGAGGGATTAGCCTATTATTCTGACCCTTGTAGGCTAATTATTTTGGATAGAGGGTCTTATGAGGTAGAGGTTTGGTTAATGGAGGTTCTTATCTTCTCCATAATTTTGTATGTTCCAGTTTGGTCTTCATTTGGCTCAGATTGGACTTCGTTTGGGATCGGCTTCATATACTTACTATCTATAGAAAGTTTGAGGTTTATTGAGAAGTACCCTTTCTATTTTTGGAAAGTGCATTTGGTCACATGGGGAAATATTAGATGTAACTCATGTTTCAAACAACTATGACCAATTTTTGTATCATGTTAAAATTGGAAAAAATTAGACAACATTGGTGAAAGGTACTTTTGGTACATTTTTTTTGAGCATTCATGATTAATTACTTTATGCAGAATGAGAAAATATAGAAAAAGAGAACATGTCTTTAATGTGCAAATCCATTTTTACAAGTAAAATATAAGTGTATTTTCTATCAAGAGTTCTTTATTCATTAGAAAATAATATACATAATGGGTCCCCACACAAGCCATGGGAAAGATCTTAAAAACAATGCAGGAAATAATAAAGAGCATGCGTATGTACAGAAGTCAAGAAAGAGATAAGGGTTGATTCCATCATTTCCTGGATGGAATGATGGATGAGGTTGTTGAGTGTCCTTGGTCTACTGGTTGAAGAGAGCTTGCATCTTGGAAGTGCCTGCAAAATATGGAAGAGAGGGTGTTAGTATAAAATAGACTAAACAATGATGACATTAACACCTATCTCTAAGCATGACAACAATACAGATACATATTCAGAATGGTACAAAAAAAATATTAAAAGATGAAAAGGAGAAGGGATGAGACAGAGAGAAAATCATTTTTATACTAATAATGTTTGCTTCATGTGCTGATATAGGTATGAAGACCAAGCAGGTTGTTGAAGGGACACACATACATTACAAGTGTGAAACTTTCCAAGTGAAGTCATGAAGAGGCGAAGATCAAAGACTTGAGGAGGCGTGTATAAGTTTTAGGCATGGGACCTTCTGGCTGAGACATGGAGATGCTTGGAGACTAGGTTATGGTAAGGGACATGCTTTTTAAAGTATGAAACCTTCTAAATAACATCATGTTGTAGAACTATGAAGGTACATCTTTGTACTCTATTATGGATTCCAAAATTAAAAAAATGCATTAAGGAAACCTTATTTCTATCAGCCATGGGTAACAACAAAAAAGATACAGTAATAAGAAAAGATGAATCTAGAGGAGCTATCAGATATACAGAGTTTAGAATCAACAGTTAAGCACTTATATGTTACTGTTCATCAATTGTAAAAGTCATGTCAAGGAACAATCATTTTAGGTTCAGAAAAGCAGCAAGCACTAAGCAAAATATATTAGAGAACAATCCTATCATAGAGGGAAATTCACAATTTATAGCTAATTGCATGATAGTGCACATATAGGCATGTTTTCTGAGATTAACATGAAGCAACATCAATGGAAAATAAACAGCATGGAGTGTAGTACAAAAATAGAGGTAATCAATCTTTTTCTCTCTCTAACTTCCTGTAGGATAAGAGATGTTTTTGGTAAATACCTATCTCACCAAAATGTAAAAGGAGGATTGAAATAGAGATATGTTTATTAAATATGTATGATGTATTAAGAAAGAATGGTTGGATTGATTATTATTTATCTGGAAATGTAATGTTTGAAATATGAAATGTGTTGATGTATAAATTTTTCTTTGAGTTGCCTAGATTGTATTGAATTCCTTAACTTTAATTGAATTGATTGTGTATTGCAATTGTGATTAGGAAGAAGATAAGATGTTCCTCTTTTATTCCCAAATGCACAAATGGGAGATCCAAGTTGATCAACCCCAAAGAAGGGCTAATGCACAAATGAATGAACTATTTGGAAAGGAGAATAACAAAGGAGATACCTTAAATTCTATTAATTATATGTATAGATAGGATGTATGATAGTAATTGAAGAGATAGGAGAAATTCACTAACCTTGAAATATTGTAGATCAAAGAATGCTATTTTTTGAGGTCTACAGACTGTTTCAGGAAAAAATGACAGTTGATCCTGAATTGGAACGCAGAGACGAACAAAACCCAGAAATATTTTTCCATTCCAATGTTGTCTTATGAAAAAGGTTGACCTTGACCCACAAATGTCAACCTTGACCCAATAAAGTTGACCCTAACCTGCACATGTCTGACAGAAAATCTGTTCACACTGTCTGAAAGAAAGCCAAAAAGGGTATCCAGATCTGGTCTCAAATCAACTGTTCTATACCTATACCTATAAGAAAAATGGGATTGTTTGTTGTGGGGGAGGAGTTTGCCTTTGTCAAACCCTGATTAAGGAATTAAGCTTGAAATCAATAAAGTATAGAATGCTAGCAAGTAGTAGAATTCAATCTAACAATGAAGCTATGATACTCAAATAGATATGTAATTGAAATTCAAATGTAAGAAAATATGAAAGTATGAAAGCATGGAATTTAGACACCATAAACCTCAATGATTGTATGCTTGAAATCCACTTTGAAGAGATGATGAAAGAGTCTTGAGGATACACAAAGGATCTTGAAGGAAGATCACACCACCATGATGGCTAGATCTAGGGTTTGAATGATGAATCTTGAATGTTGACACCTAATCCCTTCAAAGGATTGAAAGCTTGAATCCTTGATCTTCAATGGAGAACTTGAATGCTTGAGAAGAAGACTTGAACACCTTGAGAGCTTGGAAATGGATGCTTGAACCTTTTTTCTTCTTGACAAAATCTTTATTAGAGCTTTTTGCACTTAGAAGACTTAGAGAAAATGAGAGAGAGAGGCTTCCTTTTATATGAAATTAGGTCACAATATTCTAAGGAGGCCGACATAGTATAATTAAATTCAAATTAGACCCATGCCCCTAGAAAAGGACCTATATTAAATATAATTTAGGAATCAATGCTTCGGAACTCGAAATAGCTGACCCGAAAGTGGGAAAACTAAATTTTTGATGACCCCTGGCAACCGACAAGCTTCCTATTTTGAAAGGGGGACCCTGGTCAGGGTAGAGGTCAACCCTAACCTAGGTCAGGGTAGAGGTCAACCCTAACCTAGGTCAGGGTCGAGGTCAACCTTGACCTAGGTCAAGATCGAGGTTGAACTTGACCCAGGGGGCAAGAACCCCTAGAAAATATGCCAGGTGGGGTAGGAGGTGCCCAGAGAGGCCCAATCAGGGTACTGAACCAGCAAAGAAGCATGATATGATGCAAAAATAGGAGGATGATATGATGGAGGTCAAAAAAATCCCCTAAGGAGGGCTAAACACTCTTAACATGGAAGTTCTTCCATTTTAAGATGATACATTATGCCCTCACTTTAGCGGGAGTACGGAAATCGAATGTGCTCACGGTAAAGTTAGAGGAAAAGGATCCTAGTGGATTGCAACAAGGTAGAATATCACTAAGTTAGGGGTATGAGCCCCCAAACCAAGGATTATAACTCAACATAAATACATAAAGATATAGAAATAAAGAGCAATCAATCATAGAAAAACATACATGACTACATAAGTAAGACAAGAACAACACCATAGATAACATAGCTTCATGATCTAATCCTACTAGCATGAAAGCGAAAGAGAGAAGAGAAAAGTGATTACCTTGCCTAGTAAGATGCCCACCTTACTATGAATCACCACAGAGGGAGAGCCAAATAGGTTCACCCATAAACTGTTCTTGTAATTGTAAATGCGTCTTCTAACGGCTTTTGAAAATATCCATAGATCAACATTCTTGTATCACTATGGAATGTAAAATGTGTGTCCATTCAGGATTTAGCAACTTATGTGCATTACCTTTCAAGGATTTAGCAAACATAAAAGTAAAAATGCGTGTCTCTTTAGGATTTAGCAACTTGTGTGCGTTACCTTCCAAGGATTTAGCAAACATAAAAGTAAAAATGCGTGTCTCTTCAAGATTTAGCAACTTATGTGCTTTACCTTCCAAGGATTTAGCATGCTGCAAAATGTCAATTAATGTAAAATATAGTATAAGGGAGAACCTATATATGCCCCCCTCCTTATCATGGCTGCCTACTAGGCAGGATAAGGAAGAGGATACCTACTTCACAAGGTAAGGAGATATCCCGCTTTACAACAATGTACACCATATTCTTAGTGAAGAGCCTTGTCTCTTACATCCAAGAACATAGATAATCATGAAATGGATATGTCACTTATGGGAAAAGGATCCTCAAAGAGGAAGAGATCTTATCAACAAGAGCCCTACCAGAGAGGAGTGCTTAGGACAAAATGTCATCTTCGAAAAGAAAGAGGGACCCAAGATTCAACCATCAAGCTCCTTGCAATAAAGAGGATTAGGAATCTTGGAATGAAGGATAGAAAACTCTAACCAAAAATCAAGGGAAAGAGTTTATAAAGAACATAATTTGCAACATAAAGAAGAGGTAATGACCTAGGACAATCACCTCTCAAATAAGGGGGTATCAATGGTCAAAACATAGATCTTTATAAGGAAAATAATGTTTTCAACATAAACAAATGCCACTAAGCTAAGGAAAGTAGATCCTTAGATAGAGGTAGAAGGAGATAATACCTTGCCCCCCCAGGGATGACAGCAAAGGATATATCAAATTATATAAACAAAGTTATAAAAATAAGAGATAACCCTACAAAATAGATGTCCTAGAAAGAATATCATGAGTGTAAGAATTTATAAGAATAGAATGCAGAAAGAATAACCGATTATACTCAAAACAACATTCATGCTAAGAATATAATGGATCCTATAAGACTGTAATAGAATACCTCTTGCCCCCCAAATTTAAGAGGCAAGAGGAGAAACATAGTCTAACTTGTAGAAGAAGAAGGGGAACGCCCTATGTCAAAATTATGAAGAAATTGTAATACTGCTTGGGAATAAGATATAATTCCATGAGAAGCTCTATCTCTAACATATAATTTAAAATGCACACAATCGGCAAGTAAATGTTTATTGCTATTATGGAAAGGACATTTGTACTTATGTAAAGCATTTTTTGGAATAGGTTTAAAGTTTTCTTTCTTTGAATTCATTAAGTGTACATACACTTTCTTAGCCACATCTTGAGGAGTATCAGGATGATCTAAGGTAGGTGTTGGAAGAAGAATATCAAGAGGAGGACAATAGTTAATATCAGCCATATGAAATTGAGAAGATGAATAACCTATACCATGCATATCATGTTTAGGAGATACATTGATCGGGTTTTTAATGCCATGTTCATTAACACCAAACCCTAAACCCTTATAACCTTGTTTATCTACCATAGTGTATCCAGTAGTATACCTATCTTGCATAGCATCTATGGGAGATGATTGATTATGATGGTCATGAGAGAATGTTGTGTAAGGTGGAACAATAGTTTTAGGAGAATTTTCTATGGATTTCCCTTTATTATCACCATGAATAGGATAAGAAGGAGAAGGTAAATCTAGAAATTCTTGCACATCCTCATCTTGTACCATAGTTTGAGCCTTAACAAAGGTATGAGAAGAACTAGGGATGGAAGATGGAAGAATAGGAGTGGGATTATTAGAAATGATTGGATTAGGAAGTTTAGGAAAATTAGGTAATGGAGTATCATCTACCAAATTCTTCACATAATCTAAAAGAACAATAAGTCCACTACACAATTCCTTAATTAAATTTTTTAAAGTAGGGAGACTAGTATTGGTCAATATTAAAATAGCATAAGCAAGTGAAACATGAAGATTGACAAACATGATAAAATGGATGACACTCTCATAGACATCATAGGTACTATAAAGAGATGCTAAAAGAAGGATAATGAGAAAAATAGCCATACACCAAAATAATTTCATGATGAAAATGCAAGAAGTGTGTGTTTGCAAATTATAATCTAAGATGTAAATCTAACACCAAAGAGATGGAGTTGTCTATCGCGGGTTCACCAAAATGTAGGATAAGAGATGTTTTTGGTAAATACCTATCTAACCAAAATATAAAAGGAGGATTGAAATAGAGATATGTTTATTAAAAATGTATAATGTATTAAGAAAGAATGGTTGGATTGATTATTGTTTATCTGGTAATGTAATGTTTGAAATAGGAAATGTGTTGATGTATAAATTGTTCTTTGAGTTGCCTAGATTGTATTGAATTCCTTAACTTTAATTGAATGAATTTTATTGATTGTGTATTGCAATTGTGATTAGGGAGAAGATAAGATGATCCTCTTTTATGCCCAAATGCACAAATGGGAGATCCATGTTGATCAACCCCAAAGAAGGGCTAATGCACAAATGAATCAACTATTTAGAAACGAGAATAACAAAGGAGAAACCTTAAATTCTGTTAATTATATGTATAGATATGAAGTATGACAGTAATTGAAGAGATAGGAGAAATGCACTAACCTTGAAATATTGCAGATCAAAGAATGTTGTTTTCTAAGGTCTATAAATTTTTTCTAGAAAAAATAACAGTTGATCCCAAACCGGAATGCAGAGATGAACAAAACCCAGAAATATTTTTCCGTTCTAATGTTGTCTTATGAAAAAGGTCGACCTTGACCCACAAATGTCAACCTTGACCCAATAATGTCGACCCTGACTTGCACAAGTCTGATAGAAAATCTGTTCGCGCCATCAGAAAGAAAGCTGAAAAGGGTATCTAGATCTGGTCTCAAATCAACTGTTCTGTACCTGTACCTACAAGAAAAAGGGGATTGTTTATTGTGGGGGAGGGGTTTGCCTTAGTCAAACCCTGATTAAGGAATTAACCTTGAAATTAATAAAGTATAGAATGCTAGCAAGTAGTAGAATTCAATCTAACAATGAAGCTATGATACTCAAATAGATATGTAATTGAAATTCAAATGTAAGCAAATATGAAAGTATGAAAGCATGGACTTTAGAAACCATAAAACTCCATGATTGTATGCTTGAAATCCACTTTGAAGAGATGATGAAAGAGTATTAAGGATGCACAAATGATCTTTAAGTAAGATCACACCACCATGATGGCTAGATCTAGGGTTTGAATGATGAATCTTGAATGTTGGCACCTAATCCCTTCAAAGGCTTGAAAGCTTGAATCCTTGATCTTCAATGGAGAACTTGAATGCTTGAGAAGAAGACTTGAACACCTTGAGAGCTTGGAAATGGATTCTTGAACCCAAAACAGCCGACTCGGTAGCGGGAAAACTAAATTTTTGATGACCCCCGGCAGCCAACAAGCTTCCTATTTTGAAAGGGGGACCTTGGTCAGGGTCGAGGTTGACCCTGACCTAGGTTAGGGTTAAGGTCAACCCTAACCTAGGTCAAGGTCAAGGTTGACCTTGACCCAGGGGGCGAGAACCCCTGGAAAATATGCCAGGTGGGGTAGCAGGTGCTCGGAGAGGCCCAATCAAGGTCCTGAACCAACACAGAAGCATGAGATGATGCAAAAACAGGAGGATAATATGATGGAGGTAAAAAAAATCCCCTAAAGAGGGATAAACACTCTTAACATGGAAGTTCTTGCATTTTAAGATGATACATTAAGCCCCCACTTTAGCGAGAGTACATAAATCGAATGTGCTCATGGTAAAGTTAGAGGAAAAGGATCCTAGTGGATTGAAACGAGGTAGAATATCACTAAGTTAGGGATATGAGCCCCCGAACCAAGGATTCTAACTCAACATACATACATAAAGATATGTAAATAAAGAGCAATCAATCATAGAAAAACATACATGACTACATAAGTAAGAGAAGAACAACACCATAGATAACATAGCTTCATGATCTAATCCTACTAGCATGAAAGTGAAAGAGAGAAGAGAAAAGTGATTACCTCACCTAGTAAGATGCCCACCTTACTATGAATCACCACGGAGGGAGAGCCAAATAGGTTCACCCATAAACTGTGCTTGTAATTGTAAATGCGTCTTCTGACGGCTTTTGAAAATATCCATAGATCAACATTCTTGTATCACTATGGAATGTAAAATGCGTGTCCATTCAGGATTTACCAACTTATGTGCATTACCTTTCGAGGATTTAGAAAACATAAAAGTAAAAATGTGTGTCTCTTCAAGATTTAGCAACTTGTGTGCGTTACCTTCTAAGGATTTAGCAAACATAAAAGTAAAAATGCGTGTCTCTTCAGGATTTAGCAACTTATGTGCGTTACCTTCCAAGGATTTAGCATGCTACAAAATGTCAATTAATGTAAACTATAGTACAAGGGAGACCCTATATATTCCCCCCTCCTTATCATGGCTACCTACTAGGTAGGATAAGGAAGAGGAAGATGATACCTACTTCACAAGGTAAGAAGATATCCCGCTTTACAACAATGTATACCATATTCTTAGCGAAGAGCCTTAACTCTTACATCCAAGAACATAGATAATTGTGAAATGGATATGTCACTTATGTAAAAAGGATCCTCAAAGAGGAAGAGATATTATCAACAAGAGCCCTACCAGAGAGGAGTGCTTAGGACAAAATATCATCTTCGAAAAGAAAGAGGGACCCAAGATTCAACCATCAAGCTCCTTGCAATAAAAAGGATTAGAAATCTTGGAATGAAGGATAGAAAACTCTAACCAAAAAGCAAGGGCAAGAGTTTATAAAGAACATAATTTTCAACATAAAGAAGAGGTAATGACCTAGGACAATCACCTCTCAAATAAGGGGGTATCAATGGTCAAAACATACATCTTTATAAGGAAAATAATGTTTTCAACATAAACAAATGCCACTAAGCTAAGGAAAGTAGATCCTTAGATAAAGGTAGAAGGGGATAATACCTTGCCCCCCCAGGGATGACGACAAAGGATATATCAAATTATATCAACAAAGTTATAAAAATAAGAGATAACCCTACAAAACAGATGTCCTAGGAAGAATATCATGAGTGTAAGAAGTTATAAGAATAGAATGTAGAAAGAATAACCGATTATACTCAAAACAACATTCATGCTAAGAATATAATGGATCCTATAAGACTGTAATAGAATACCTCTTGCCCCCTAGTTTTAAGAGACAAGAGAAGAAACATATTCTAACTTGTAGAAGAAGAAGGGGAATGCCCTATGTCAAAATTATGAAGAAATTGTAATACTCCTCGGGAATAAGATATAATTCCACGAGAAGCTCTATCATCTATTTTCTTCTAAATTCATCTTACTTAAATCATCTAATCCAATCCCCAAAATTAATTAAATAATTAATTTTATTTAATTAATTAAGCTTTAATTGATTAATTACCATTATTTAATTAATTAAACTCAATTTCCTATAGTTTAAATCCAAATATTTAAACTTACTAATTTATTCTTCCAATCAATTTAATTTCAATTAAATTGAATTAATTTCATCAAAATAAAGCAATTCTTAATTAAAAAGAATTCAATTATCTCACATGTTGAAAACAATTAATAAATAAATGAATTAAATATTCATTTATCATCAAAGAGATAACTCCAATCAGAT
>MU223612.1:313683-326991 GCA_018584345.1 Thuja plicata
CATGATGAAAATGCAAGAAGTGTGTGTTTGCAAATTATAATCTAAGATGTAAATCTAACACCAAAGAGATGGAGTTGTCTATCGCGGGTTCACCAAAATGTAGGATAAGAGATGTTTTTGGTAAATAACTATCTCACCAAAATGTAAAAGGAGGATTGAAATAGAGATATGTTTATTAAAAATGTATAATGTATTAAGAAAGAATGGTTGGATTGATTATAGTTTATCTGGAACTGTAATGTTTGAAATAGGAAATGTGTTGATGTATAAATTGTTCTTTGAGTTGCCTAGATTGTATTAAATTCCTTAACTTTAATTGAATTGAATTATATTGATTGTGTATTGCAATTGTGATTAGGGAGAAGATATGATGTTCCTCTTTTATTCCCAAATGCACAAATGGGAGATCCAAGTTGATCAACCCCAAAGAAGGGCTAATGCACAAATGAATCAACTATTTGGAAATGAGAATAACAAAGGAGATACCTTAAATTTTTTTAATTATATGTATAGATATGATGTATGACAGTAATTGAAGAGATAGGAGAAATGCACTAACCTTGAAATATTGCAGATCAAAGAATGTTATTTTCTAAGGTTTGTAGACTATTTCTGGAAAAAATGACAGTTGATCCCAAACCAAAACGTAGAGATGAACAAAACCCAGAAATATTTTTCCATTCCGATGTCATCTTATGAAAAAGGTCGACCTTGACCCACAAATGTCAACCCTGACCCAATAATGTCGACCCTGATCTGCACAGGTCCGACAGAAAATCTGTTTGCGTCGTCCGAAAGAAAGCCGAAAAGGGTATTCAGATTTGGTCTCAAATCAACTATTATGTACCTATACCTGCAAGGAAAAGGGGATTTTTTATTTTGGGGGAGGGGTTTGCCTTAGTCAAACCCTGATTAAGGAATTAACCTTGAAATCAATAAAGTATAGAATGCTAGCAAGTAGTAGAATTGAATCTAACAATGAAGCTATGACACTCAAATAGATATGTAATTGAAATTCAAATGTAAGCAAATATGAAAGTATGAAAGCATGGAATTTAGAAACCATAAACCTCCATGATTGTATGCTTGAAATCCACTTTAAAGAGATGATGAAAGAGTATTGAGGATGCACAAAGGATCCTGAAGAATGATCACACCACCATGATGGCTAGATCTAGGTTTTGAATGATGAATCTTGAATGTTGGCACCTAGTCCCTTCAAAGGCTTGAAAGCTTGAATCCTTGATCTTCAATGGAGAAATTGAATGCTTGAGAAGAAGAATTGAACACCTTGAGAGCTTGGAGATGGATGCTTGAACCTTTTTGCTTCTTGACAAAATCTTGATTAGAGCTTTTTGGACTTAGAAGACTTAGAGAAAATGAGAGAGAGAGGCTTCCTTTTATATTAAATTAGGGCACAATCTTCTAAGGAGGCCAACATAGGATAATTAAATTCCAATTAGACCCATGCCCCTAGAAAAAGGACCTATATTAAATGTAATTTAGGAATCAACGCTTCAGAACCCAAAACAGCCGACTCGGAAGCGGGAAAACTAAATTTTTGATGACCCCCGACAGCCGACAAGCTTCCTATTTTGAAAGGGGGACCCTGGTCAGGGTCAAGGTCGACCCTGACCTAGGTCAAGGTCGAGGTCGACCTTGACCCAGGGGGATAGAACCCCTAGAAAATATGCCAGGTGGGGTAGGAGGTGCCTGGAGAGGCCCAATCAGGGTCCAGAACTAGCACAGAAGCATGAGATGATGCAAAAATAGGAGGATGATATGATGAAGGTCAAAAACATCCCCTAAGGAGGGATAAACGCTCTTAACATGTAAGTGCTTCCATTTTAAGATGATACACTTCCATAACATGTAAGGGTCATTTACAAAAAATTTTAAAACAATATGAAAGATTGTTATAGGAAAGAATGGTAAAAACATGTTATTAAGACATAATTAGCATCAAAAGAAAGTTAACGCTGATTACATATCAAAAAAAGAGAAACAAAATTAATTACAGAAACAACAAAAAAAATTTTGTTAATCAAAGAAAGCCACGTCACTGGAGCATGCCGAAGTTAAAGAAAGTTTATTTCTAATGAAGTTCTTTTCTCTGTCTTTTGACATTGCAAATTAATTACTAACAAAAGATGGATCAGACATTGGTTTTCAGGTTGATGTAAATGATGAAGAGTCATGAATAATTAGTTTTTCTAAGAAGTTTGTTTATTCTTGGATGCTCTGGTACAGGCAAAACAAATATACTTACTTCCAGACTTTTGAAGAAGGAACATCAATTGAATCTTGCTACTCATGGTTTGTTTTTGAAGAAGCAAACTGATGTAGGAAGTACATTTGGGAGAAAAGATTTACAACAAGAATATCATCATGAGAATTGTCTCCACCAAATGTTTGTTACTATTAGTGCAAAGTTTTTTTCAGCAATAAGGAATCACATCAGTCGCATTGGCAGTTTTAGTACAGTGGAATGAAGTAGTAATAGATAAGTAAAGCACAAAATTACATTGTGAGAATATAGTGGTAACAAGAGTATATATTACTGTTAAATGAAAATAGTGTTCATGTGTGTCAAATTAGTGATATATTGAAATTCAAAATAGTAAAAAAATGTTTTCAAGAGAAGTAACAAACAGTGTTGATTTTGTCTCTCCAAGAAGGATCTTCGGGAGGTTAAGGAGGAAATCAGGTATTTAGGAGAAAGTTTCAAGAGAATTGTTGGGTTTGCGATCAAAGTCATGCATTCGACAGCAACTACCCTCCAGCTGCTGCACATGGAAAAAGTGGCTACGTCGGAGGAGGATCAGAATGATGGGAAACTCTTCCAGTTTCTTGCAGAAGACTGGCTCAAGCTACTGCTTAGTGGAGGGGGTAATAAACCCAAGTAGTTTTTTGTTCTTTTTTATGCTCGGCTTTTTTGGCTGGTTTCATTGGTGGGCCACTCTGGGCCTTTTTGTTTCTATGTTTAACACTTTTGACTATGTTACCGATGTTTACTACTATGATTTTGGTTTAAAATCTGCTGGTACTAACTTGCACAGACTAGTTACCAACTTCATGGTGAAGTTGGGGTCTGTTGGTTTTTACAGGCTGGTTACCAACTTCATGGTGAAGTTGGGGCTTGTTGTTTTTAGTTTTTAGTTTTTTGATTTTCAAAAAAGGGATTGGCTGAGGGTCTGCTGACTCGGTAGTGTGCTAGTTGTATGCACTTCTTGTGCTAACTGTGTTTTCTTTGGTTCAGCCACCTTGGTTTGGATTCTTTTTAAATAAAAAACAATGTTGATATGTGGAATTTGCTGTAAAAATGTGTCTAAATAGTAATTAAAAAAGTGTACTGTATGCAACCCAGGAGAGTGTCTACCATATCTCTAGTAGCACGAGTACCAGGAGAATGCAAAAGATGCATTCATTCAATGATTTCAAAGACATATTTACTGTCCTAGTAGATCTTTTTGTTGTTCTTAAAGTTTTGCCATTGATTCAAAAATACATTCATTGTTTTGTGCAAAAAAATTTCGCTATTTCAATGAAGGTATTAAAGGAAGATGCAACAGCAGAAAGGTGCTAAAATCTTTAATTTCAAACAGCAAAGGGCTTATCCAAGATAATGGAATTGTAAAGGAGCAACAACAAGATAGCATACAACCATGAAATCTGGAAAAAGAGCTACACTTTAAAAAGAGAGATTGCAGAATGACTTTAAAAAGCAACGGTAACAAAGCCATTGATGTCATTTTAAAAATTCCTTCTATTTCTTTTTGCAATTTTCTCATACCCAGCTAAAATTATAGGCTGCATTTTAAAAATGGATAGTAGAAAATTCTTTATTTTTTACAAATCTTTCAAGAAGGTTGCAATTTTAAGATGTTTACCAGAAGAAGTCATGAGTTTCATAGTAGTGACATGGTGAAAACAACCAATGATAGCATGGAATTCATTAAAGGGAGAAGATCCAAGTTTTCCTCTAGACAAAAACCCAGTAGCAGCAAGTGGTGTCCAAAGAAAGAAGAAGCAACAATGTTTTCTTTACTTAAAAATGTAGAGATTTTATCTCCAAATCCTTATTGAAACATGCAGCCATAGCTTCTAAAACATCAAATAAAATCTCCAAAAGAGGGCATAGAAGTATAGCATAATAGAGCAACAAAGATGACTGGAAGAGATGATAAGAAATCATAAAAGGTCTCACTCAAACCCTCATTGAAGCATGACGACACTACTCCAAACAGTGCTCAGAAATAGAAGTGAACAGAAAGCACAGATGGTTGGGACAGAAGAAATCTCCAAAGAAGCCATGACAATAGCAAGCATTTACCATTCGATTCAAAGAAGCTCATCCTCAAACCCTAGCAGACGCGATGACAAGCTAGGGAACAAGAGCAATGCAAAGCAATAAAAAGATAATGTCTCATTTGGTTTGTTTTAGGGTTCTTACCCTTTGTTAACCCACGATTTTACCTAGGTTAGGCTTTGGTTTAACTTAGGATAGTATCGACCATGCTCAAGTTTTGTTTTGTTTTGCCTTCAACAAACTAAACACTATACAAAAACTGGTATTTAATACAAATTTATGTATTAATATATAAATTTGTATTTAATAAAAGTTTTTAATATACTTTTTTAGTTTTAAGATGGATATAAATTAAGTAAAAATAATATAGATTAGGATTTAAAAAAAAATAGTTTATTGAATATTAGTTATAAAATATTCACTAAGTTATATATTTTCAAAATTTTAGTTTATATTATTTTAGTTTATTTTATCTTTTTCTTTTAAGTAGTTTTAATTTATTTATTTTCTAATTTAAAATATATAATTTGATATATTTAAATTAAAACGAGAAGTGTGAGCTTTTATTTTAATGACCAAATATATGAAATTTATATTTATTAAAATAATAATTAATAAGTAATTAAAGCCTTAAGGGGAATTTTCTTTATTGCATGTTTATATTGTGGTAGTAATAATTGTCACTATTATAAGACAAATAGTTATTAATTATTCTAAGTGCAATTTAGAGAGTTATTTTCTATGAGTCAAGCTTTGGATTAGGTTGCACCTTTCTAGAGTGGACTATTAGTTGGCTGCTTGTTCTATGCTCATTCAGAGGAGGCTCTTGTTGTTCACTATAAGTTTTGGGCAGTTTAGAGACTATTCACAGCACTTGGGGCCTATTTTGAATTACTTTGGAGTTACAATTTAGTTGTCATCAATTTTGGGGATCTTTTGGAGCACTTATACCTCAGTTTCCAGTAGTTATATCCTTGATTTGGTGGAATTTTTCTTCGTATCTGACCCCCACAGATTCTGCATGTTTTTGGGAGATGAGGAGTAGTTCTATGGCAGTTTTGGGAGACATTCCAATTGTGCATGGCTTGGAGGAGTTCAGGGATCAGCTACACTTCAATTTTTAGCAATTTTACTCCTATTTTTATGGGGTTTTCTCATGCATCTGAACCTTTCTAATCTATAGCCTATATTATTGTATTTTTACCTCATTTTTTAGGACCTTTTTTTTGGCTCACATGTTTTGCACATTGCAGATTTGTGAGTAGATTGTAAGGGCATTTTGTAGCAGAGATTTTACAACATTGATTATATTGATACAACGGTTCCTTCTCATTGGGTTGAAGAGCAATATTGTAGATTTTCTTTCTTTTAGGTTGTGTTATCCTTCATTTAAGCTATATTCCTTGTTGCATATTCAAATCTTGATACTAGTTATTACAGGTCTTTGCTTGTGTCTCCTAGTTCTTTCCAGAAAATTGGTGAAACCTAGTTTCCCTTTCAAAGTGAAAGATTTCAAATCCTTGCATAGAATCATTGTTGTAGTTGCATGTTTGTCTAAGCATTGAGAGGCATCAATATTTTTGTGATTCATGTTGATTCATTCAAAGTTACATACAAATTATTTGGTGTATCACCTCATTTAGTTTTTTAGGTATTCATATTATCCTCCTACTCTTTTTCCCACATACACATTTAGTTTTAGGTGAGCACTACCTAGGAACTGACCTATCTACCAGAGATTCTTCTCTCATTTTAGGACAATCCACCACTTGAGATATTTTCCACGTTTCAATAGGATAGCTATATTTCATTATCAAAGGTAAAATGCGCAATCCTGATTGACAACAATTTTTGGCACGCCCAGTGGGACCCAAACTATTTATAGTTTGTTTGAGCTTCATTATTATTGGTGTTTTGGTGTGAACTATGGTATTTTAGCCTTTGGAGGTAGGATCCAAACACACACTTGGAAACTTTGTACAAAAGATCTACTGGTTTCAAAAGATCAAGTGCTGGTATTTTTCAAGTCATTTTTATATTCAAATTTTGAGCTTATTACATGAATAGAAATGTCAAATTATTATGGCCAGCAAGAATACTTGCCACCTTACTAGGAAAATAATGTTTAATGGCCTAATCATCCACCATATGAAAATCATCCAAAGCCTATTTTTAGTCCAAGTTACCATATCATATCAGGCTGTCGATATGTTCAGTATGCCCCCAATCAATATGTTCCTGCACAAGCTCATGAAGATTCTCTTCAAAGGGAAGAATTATGGGCACAAAAGCTCAAACAGGAGCAGTAAGATTATCAGGCATATCATGAGGATCAACTATATGAGCAGCAAAAGAAGCAATTTGAAGAGGATCTTGATCATCAAATTGTTGTTAAGGGAGCAGAGCTGAGATTACACATTGTTGAACAAAAGGCTTATGAGTGTAAAATTCCAAGCTTCATGCATTTTGGGCAAGGTGAGTCTCCTAAATCTCTTGAATGTGAAATTCCAAGTTGGAGTATTCCCATGTTCCAAGAGCCTATAAATGAAGAGCCAATTAAGCTTTCATTCCCAAGTTTTAGTGATATCCTTCTAGCACAAGAACCAGTTATGGAGCAATTGCATCCTTATGAAGAACTCACTCAAGAGGGTTCATCTGATTTGTTAGCAGAAATTTCATGTTTTGTCAATAAGGAAAATATATGTGAGCTAACAGATTTGACAAGTTGTGATAAAAAACAATATGAAGATCATCTTGATAGGATGCTGGTCAAGGAGGAAACACATATAGAGATACGGGTTCTTAATGATGAAGGGGCTGACATTTTTCAAATTTCATCTGATTTGCTTGATGAAATCCCAGGTTTTGTGAGTGATGAGGAAGAGGAAATTTAGATTTCCCTCACATCATTAACAACATAGTAGAAGAGGTTCAAGACTTTGATTTGATCATGCATAACAGCAATAGCAAGATAAATATAAATCCTCTTCCATGCAATAATGAGAATCAGGATGAGGAGGCTGATTTTTGGGATGGTCTTGAAGTATTTATGGTAGAATTAGATGTTCATCCTGCATCTCCTCATAAAGAGAAACATGTTCAAAAATTCATTATACACATGATGGTTTCTGAAATTCAACAAAAGCATGAGAATGAAGTTGACAAGGGGCTGGTCCAAATCGAAACAAATGTAGGCAACATTGAAAGGAGGCTTCAAGAGTCTGATTTGGTTCAAGCGGTACAAGAAAATCAGCAGATCATTAATGATCAAGAGGTTTGAAATCAACAATACCAGGTAGATGAACCAATTATTTTTTCTCCTAATTCTCTTGATCTTGAATTCTCTAATCAGAATGATATGGTGGTTGAAAAGATAGAGCAAGTAATAGAAATCAACAGCCGAAAGTCAAAATCTGTTATTACAAGAGGCTGCCCAATTAGGCATATTTTCATAATGGAGCCTGAGTCTAAAATTTTACTCATTGATGAGTAGATCCAACATATTTATTCACCTCAAATCTGCATTGATTTTGATCAAATCCAAGAGGTATGTGATCTGGACTTTCATTTTTAGAATATGCTTCAAGAGTTTCAGATCTTTCAAGTTATATTGCATATATTTTTAGTTGCCCATATGCATGCATCTCATATGTTGTTGGTAAGAAAAGGAAGCTATTTTAATCAGTCTATTAATGGATGTATCTGAGGGTTTTTTAATGATTGATTAACTTAGAATAGTTTAGGGATTTTCAGTTGCATTTTTCTTTCTCTAAGTGCAGTTGAGCATAGTAGTTTCAATTTTCAGTTAGTTGTTTTGGCAGTTAGTACCTCTGTTTCTACCATGACCCAATCAAGGGAATATACATCATGCATAATAGTAAACCATTTAGATTAGATATTATAGACAACACACATTTCATTAATTAAGTTCTGATAGGAGAAAAGTTTTGAGTTTCAGTTTCAGTTTTGTGGTAGAAGAAGCCAAGGACAACACTGTTTTACTTCACCATCATGACATGAAAAAGATACTTATCATACAAGGCATGGAATCTATTCTGCTTCCGTATTTCATAAGCATTTCATCCATGCAATGACACTAGAGTACAACAGTAACATCCATGGTTTTGTTTCAGTTTAGTTTCAGTTTTTAACTTGTTTTCAGTTTGAGAAGGTTCAGTTTTTTGCAAAGTTGAAGACTCTGTGCCCAATGGACTACAAAAGGTAGCTGGTCTATTTCAGTTTAGTAGGAAAACACCCTTGAGAGGTCGCCAAAAATGTTACCAATTTTTGCATCATGCTAAAATTGCCAAACTTAGACAACATTGGTGAAAGATACTTTTGGTACATTTTTTTTTTGAGCATTCATGATTAATTACTTTATGTTGAAAGAGAAAATACAGAAAAATAGAACATGTCGTTAATGTGCAAATGCATTTTTAAAAGTAAAATATAAGTGTATCTGCAATCAAGAGTTCTTTATTCATTTGCAAAAGAATATACAGAATGGGTCCCCAAACAAGCCACGGGAAAGCTCTTAAAAACAATGCAGGAAATAAGAAAGAGCATGCGTATGTACAGAAGTCACAAAAGGGAAAAGGGTTGATTCCATCATTGCTTAGATGAAATGATGGATGAGGTTGTTGAGTGTCCTTGGTCAACTAGTTGAAGGGAGCACGTATCCTGGAAGTGCCTACAAAATATGCAAGAGAGGGTGTTAGTCTAAAATAGACTAAACAATGATGAAATTAAAACCTATCTCTAAGCATGACAGTAATACAAATACATATTTAGAATGGTACATAAAAAGCATTAAAAGATGCAAAGGAGAAGGGAGAAGACAGAGAGAAAATCATTTTAATACTAATATTGTTTTCTTCATCTGCAGATACAGGTATGGAGACCAAGTAGGTTGTTGAAGGGACACACATACATTACAAGTGTGAAAATTTCCAACTGAAGTCATGAAGAGGCGGAGACCGAAAACTTGAGGAGGCTATTATGGGGGAATGCATAAGTTTTAGGCATGGCACCTTCTGGCTGAGTCATAGAGCTGCTTAGAGACTAGGTTATGTTAAGGGACATGAATTTTAAAGTATGAAACCTTCTAATTAACATCATGTTGCAGAACTGTGAAGGTACATCTTTGTACTCTGTTATGGATTCCAAAATCAAAAAAATGCATTAAGGAAACCTTATTTCAATCATCTATGGGTAACAAAAAAAAAGATACAGTAATAAGAAAAGATGAAGCTAGAGGAGCTATCAGATATACAAAGTTCAGAATCAACAGTTAAACACTTATATGTTACTGGTCATCAATTGTAAAATCCATGTCAAGGAAAAATCATTTTTAGGTTCAGAAAAGCAGCAAGCACTAAGCAAAATATATCAGAGAATAATCATATCACAGAGGGAAATTCACAATTTGTAGCTAATTGCATGGTAGTGCACATATAGGCGTGTTTCTTGAGATTAACATGAAGCTACAACAATGGAAACTAAACAGCATGGAGTGTAGTACAACAGAAGTAATCAATCTTTTTATTTCTCTAACTTCCATTACATGTAAGGGTCATTTACAAAATTTGTTAAAGCAGTATGAAAGATTGCTACAGGAAGGAATGGTAAAAACATGCTATTAAGAGATAATTAGCATCAAAAGAAAGTTAACGTTGATTAAATATCGGCAAAAGAGCAACAATAATAATTACAGAAACAACAATACAAATGTTGTTAATCAAAGAAAGCCACGTCACTGGAGCATGCTGGAGTTAAAGAAAGTTTATTGCTAATGAAGTTCTTTTCTCTGTCTTTTGGCATTGCAAATTAATTACTAACAACAAAAGATGGATCAGACATTGGTTTTCAGGTTGAGGTAAATGATGAGTTTTTCTAAGAAGTTTGTTTATTCTCGGATGCTTTGGTATAGGAAAAACAACTATACTTCCAAAATTTTTAAGAAGGAACAACAATTGGATCTTGCTACTCATTGTTTCTTGTTGAAGAGGCAAACTGATGTAGGAAGTACATTTGGGAGAAAAGATTTACAACAAGAATATCATCATGAGAATTGTCTCCGTCAAATGTTTGTTACTATTAGTGCAAAGTATTGTTCAACCATAAGGAATCACATCAGTCCTATTGGCAGTTTTAGTATACTGGAATGAAGTAGTAATAGACAGGTAAAGCACAGAATTACATTGTGAGAATATAGTGGTAACAAGAGTAGATATTACTGTTAAATGAAAACAGTGTTCAATGTGTGTCAAATTAGTGATATATTGAGATTCAAAATAGTAAAAAAATGTTGTCAAGAGAAGTAAAAAACAATGTTGATCTATGGAATTTGTTGTTAAAATGCGTCTAAATAGTAATTAAAAAGTGTTTTGGTATGAAATCTAGGAGAGTGTCCACCATATCTCTAGCAGCGGGAGTACCAGAAGAATGCAAAAGATGCATTCATTCAATGATTCCAGAGACATATTTACTATCCTAGTAGATCTTTTTGTTGTTCTTAAAGTTTTTCCATTGATTCAAAAATACATTCATTGTTTTGTGCAAAAAGTTTTCACTATTTCAATGAAGGTATTAAAGGAAGATGCGACAATAGAATGGTGCTAAAATCTTTAATTTCAAACAGTAGAGGGCTTATCCAAGATAATGGAATTGTAAAGGAACAACAACAAGATAGCATACAACCATGAAATCTGGAAAAAGAGCTATAGTTTCTTTTATTAAACACGAAAAGAGCATTTCCAGAATAACGGTGCTAGGTCTTATAAGCCTTCAAGCAAGGTAAGAGTGCTCAGAGCCATTTAGAAAGAGAGATTGCAGAATGAATTTAAAAAGAAGAGGTAACAAAGCCATTGATGTCATTTTAAAAATGCCTTCTATTTCTTTTTGCAATTTTCTCATACCCAGCTAAAATTATAGGTTGCATTTTAAAAATGGATAGTAGAAAATTATTTATTTTTTACAAATCTTACAAGAAGGTTGCAATTTTAAAGATGTTTACTAGAAGAAGCCATGAGTTTCAGAGTAGTGACATGGCGACAACAACCAATGATAGTGTGGCAGTCATTAAAGGGAGAAAATCCAAGTCTTCCTCCAGATAAAAACTCAGTAGTAGCAAGTGGTGTCCAAAGAAAGAAGAAGCAACATATTTTTCTTTACTTAAAAATGCAGAGATTTTATCTCCAAATCCTTATTGAAACGTGCAGCCATAGCTTCTAAAACATCAAAGAAAATCTCCAAAAGAGGGCGCAAAAGTATAGCATAATAGAGTAGTAGAGATGAGTGGAAGAGAAGAGAAGATATCATAAAAGGTCTCGCTCAAATCCTCATAGAAGCGTGGTGACACTACTCCAAACAATGCTGAGAAATAGAAGTGAACAGCAAGCAGAGATGGTTGGGACAGAAGAAAGCTCCAAAGAATCCACGACAATAGCAAGCATTTACCATTCGATTCAAAGAAGCTCATCCTCAAACCCTAGCAGAGGCGGCGACAAGCTAGGGAAGATAGAACAATGCAAAGAAATGAAAAGATAATGTCTCATTTGGTTTGTTTTAGGGTTCTTAACCTTTTTTAACCCACATTTCTACCTAGGTTAGGATTTGGTTTTGTATAGTCAAAAAATGGAAGCACTTCCATTTTAGACTTGTTTAGCCTTCCGAGTAAGTGGTTTGGGGTCATGACAAGCGCCTTGACTGGGTTCCTGATCTTGACATGGCTTCCCCCCTATTCTGCCTTTCTGTCCACCATTTTCTGACCTGATTTTTGCATTTTGGGATACAGACCTGTGTTTCTAGGATTTAGGGACAGGGTCGACCTCCTAGGATAGGATCGACCTCCTCGACCCTAACCTAGGACAGGGTCGATCTCCTTGACCCTGACCTAGGACAGGTCAACTAGGTCGACCCTGTCCCAGGGTCCAAATCTTGAGAACTTTTGGTTTTTGGGATGTCGGTCTTCACAAAAAGTCTATTCCCGCTTCCGGGTTGGCTATTTCGGGTTCCAAATCGGTTGATTTCTAAATTATATTTAATATAGGTCCTCTCCTAGGGGTAAAGGCTTAAATGATGATTTAATTATCCTATGTAGGCCTCCTTAGAAGATTTTTCCCTAGTTTCATATAAAAGGGAGCCTTCTCCTCTCATTTTCTCTAACCACAATTAAGCATCATTACGTAATTGAGAAGGATTTTCAAGTGCAATTTAAGAAAGCTAAGGAGAAAGATTTCAAGCAAGCATCCATCCAGTCTCAAGAATTCAAGCATCCATTTTCATGAAGGAGATCCATTAGAGGCCATTGAAGGATTCAAGCTACATAGTGCCCTTTTGGTGATCTCTCCATCCACCTTCTTCCAAGCCTCTTCCATATTCAAGAACCCATTCAAGACTTAGTGTTGGAGATCTACAAGCAAGAGCTTGAAGACATCCTTCCATTCTACATTCCATGTTTTGAAGCATACTTGTGGATCCATGGATTCGAATCCGCCACAAGGACATTACAAGCAAGGTGAATTTATGTGTTTACTTTGTTTATCTCTGCAATTTCAATTATATTATAGGGTTAATTCCAAAACTGGGGTTTGACCAAGGCAAACCCCTTTCCCCCAAAAAAAAAACATTTTTCTTGTAGGTACAGGTTCGGGACTGTAGATTCAAGGCCAGATCTAGATACCCTTTTCAGATTTCTTTTAGACTGTGCGAACAGGGACACTTTCAGAGTTGAGCAGATCGAGTTGGCAAAAGTGGTACAAGGTCGACCTTTTTCATAAGATGACATCAGAATGGAAAAATATTTCTGGGTTTTGTCCGTCTCTATGTTCCGGTTCAGTATCAACTGTCAGCATCTCTAGAAACAGTCTATAGATCTTAGAAAACAACAATCTTTGATCTGCAATTTTGTAAGGTTGGTACTTTCTCCTATTCTTTTCAATTACTGTCATTAATCATATTAATCAATCAATTTACAGAATTTAAGATCCCCTTTCTTG
>MU223613.1:10589-76180 GCA_018584345.1 Thuja plicata
AATCTAAATAAATAAATTATTTTTAAATTAAATAAGTCATGTGACAAATTTATTTATAATGTTTACTCTTACCATATCAACAGGACTCCATGGCTCTGCGTACCCCTCCTCAACACTCTCATGAGACACAGATGCTCCATGAGGTGTTGCAGCCTCTGTAGTTGTGTCTCCTGTGTCCTCCTCATCAATAACATACTGATATGTATCAGCATCAGTAAGCGGTGCGAGGCACAAATTCTTGTACATAATGCAAGTATGGGGCACGCATACATGTGAACTACTGCCAGATGTTGATGTGTTAGCATCATCCACACCAAGAGGCAACAATGACTTGGTCTGCGTGATCAATTGATCACTCAGCACGTGAATGACCCTAATACTCTTTGAGGTAGCCTCTGCAATGATATCGGGATGCTGCACTGGAGGAGGGGGTGTGACATCAGTGGGGGGGACAAAGGTAGTGGCCTTTTTGTGCTAAGCAAATGGCCTAGTCTGAGGAGCTCCTCTGCCTACGCCCATGTTGGGCCTCATGCTCCAATAATTAACATTGTGACCAAGCACAAACTTAACATACAATTTTTTTATGAAATAGAAAGGGAGCTCCAAATTTCTATGGGGTGGTTTATCAAAAACCATCCACCAGCAATCCCAAAAGAGTGTGTTTATTGCTTCATTTGTGCACCATTTTATTGATAATTTGGGCTTTTTGTGGTCAACTTTCAATCCAGTTTTAGGATTAACAAAAAGGGAGGCTATATCTTCCTTAGTTATATTAAGGGAAACAACCCCATCATGGTCAAGCCTGTCATCAAATTGGGTGTGCATATCATCATGCCAATGAAGAGCAGCATTATGTTGCTGCGTAAGGGTGTCAATGTTTTCAGCAATGGTATTTAGGGTGGCAATCATAGGAGCTAATGTAGGTATATTCTAATACGTGTTTTTGAAGCCTCGTATAGTGTTCAAATTCTCTTGTATCAAATCTTCTAAAGATTGAGGGTTTTGAAGCGGTTTTGGATTCTTTTCGAGATCACTATTTGGCAGGGGAGGGTTATTATCTTCATTGTTGTCAGCCATGCCTGATTAAATAATATACAAATACAAATTTCAAATTGATTTCATATATTATTAAAAAAATCAATACAAAACCCCATTTTAACCAAAAAAAACTACATTTAACATGAAAATGAAAAAAATTAATCAAAATATAGTAAGAATTTACTTATCGAATAAACTGTGGAGTCAAATTTGTTGTTGGAGCATTCAGGTACTTGAAAAAATCATGTATAGGATATTTAGAGCCAATTTCCAAACCCAAAACGATGAGAGAAATGAGGAAAGCGGCTCGCGGGTTTTCATTTATGCCACAGGTTTCATGTACCCAATTTTTTTAGGTACCCAAAAAATCATGTACCCGATTAGGCTTGTGCTTTGGTGTCAAGTTTTCCCAGGTGTACTAACACCCAGGCCTACTAAAAAGTCAACAAACATTTTCATGCGCCTTTAGATAAGTGAAAAGTGGATTTTTTCACATTGCCACTTTTTGGCCCCCCATTATCTTGCACATACTGAGAGATCCCTCCGATGGTTAAACCTCAGTGTAGATCGATGGTTGGTGTATTCCCTTGATCGAGAGATGAATGATGCTTACTCATTAAGGCATTGCGTGATGCCAACATGTGTCCATTTACATCTTGCTTGACTGAGGTCAAAGTTAGTTAAACATCAAGCAAGTAAATATCCATCCAACAGTCGGCATGTTTCCTTAAACAAAAGATGCTCAAAATCTACCCATTAAGGCAATACACCTTAAAGACATGTGTCCATGGCGGGCTAGGATGAGAAAATAATGAATGAAGTAAAGACTGACCAAGTTCAAATTGATCTACCAAACAACGTAAAGGCTAAAGAAAAAGTGATCAACATCTAACCATTAAGGCATTACGCCTGAACGACATGTGTCCTGAACCCACCGATGCTAAAGAAATATAACAACAAGGATACATGTGGTAGAATGTGGATGGTTGAACAAGATGACATAGATACACATTGGTTTACATGACAGACCTTTCAACAGTTAACAGTCGGACAGGATCTACGGTTGGTGTGATGCCTTAAAGCCCAGATGCAAGATTTTTAGTCTTCAAGGCATCGCGAGATTGTGACACATGTCCCAGGCGCGTGAAAGTATGACAGGGAGGTGACAAGGATCTAGATGGAAGAAACTGATTGATCGATCAGAATGACAAGGATACACTTCATCTCTATAGCTGGTTAAAATGTGAGCAACTAAGGTTTTGATCTTTTAGCACATGGGTAAAATTGACAATGATGACTTAACGGGGAAATAAAGATGATCGGGTTTTAAATCCAAGTCGCAGGTTCATCAAGAGTTAAACATCAAGCAGGATCCAAATAGATCTACGATTGGCATAATGCCTTAAAGAAAATATGCATGATATCTATCCATTAAGGCATCACGCTTGATCACAACGTGTCCTGGCCCTACTGAAAGTCTAAGAAATGTAGGAGGAAGGATCTATGGTGGAATTCAGATTTGATCTACAATCATCACTTAATCAAAATGAAAAGAAGCAAATATTTTATTCAACGTGAGAGTGTGACAGAGTGACACATGTCCCAGGCCCACTAGACTCTTGGCAATGAAGAAAAGGGAATACTGATATAACCTCTGATTAAATTTGATAGATATCAATGACAACTGTAATGCCTTAAAGTGGAGATGCACGACTTTTACTCTTCAAGGCATTACGCAATGATGCCACATGTCTTTGATGGACGGAGAAGCACTTAGTCTGCATGACTATATCGACAGTGTTTTTGAACATGGTGAAAGATGGACTTATATGGTAACAGAACAATGTGACTTGGGTGAAATACTAGAAGATAATACATCCAGACATCCATTGATACTATACAAAAGATAAAGGGATATCAGAGAGTGATTAAGGACATCGACTCCTCTGATCAACATGATGAAGATATTCAACGTGCCAGAGAGGATATCTATAAATAATAAATATATGGATGAAAATATGATCAAAGTATCATAATTTATTAATACAAAAACATCATTCTGAATTTTCCCTAACAAATCACAAGTGATTTGTTAACTTGACTATTATTCTTATCTCTTTTGGTCGATAATTATTTCTCAGACAAGGATGATTAATCATTCCTTTATTATAATTAATGTTCAGTTGTTAATCTTAGGATTAGGTTTTAGGTATAAGGAGACACACCAGTCTGTAGCTTGTGTGCATCCTTTGAACTACATATAAATAAGGATACCAAGTCCATGTGAAAAGATTTATCATTACAATAACATATACATTATTATTTGTTCTAGTTTTGATCACAACTGCAACATGGACTCAAATTTACTATTTTCTCAAAATCAATAAAGATAAGTGTTTCTGCATAACTTGTGGAAAAAGGGTTCAATCCATTTTAGTTAGTCCTTTGCAATTATTGAAGGAATTTCAATTACTATTTTAGGTATGCTTGTGTAGAGACCTTATATGTCTTATATCATTGTTTGATCATCAAGGAGTATTTGGGAACTTAATGTTTCCAGCTTCTTGTTCAACTGGTCTCCCAACCATATGAGTTAAATTAATTTGAACTAACAAAGATATAAATAGACTTAATCTTCTCTGCATCCAAAACATTCAAATAGTTGATAGTATTAATACTGTCTTGCAAAGTTGTACATAGGATTGAATTTGGATTGACTCTATCTGCCCAATTTCATATAGGAAGTGATCTAATTTATTATTGGATATGGTCATTTGGTTTATCATTTTGAGTTGTTGAGATATCCTAGCATCCATTTATTTATACATTCTTACAAAGCATTCTTACAAATCTCACAAAGCAGTCAGTTTTTGCAGTTTTATGTTGTATTGATTACAATTTGATTTCTTTTAAGTGCATTTTCATAATTGAGAAAGGAGTTTGAAGTGTTTCCCATCTTCTGTAAAAATCCTTAAGACTTGAAGGATAAGTTTAAGGTATAGGTGTACCAGCCTTGGTTATGTAGAGCCAGAATTGCAAAAGTTCCAACCTTTCTTTGGTTGTGACATGTTAGTTGGCCAAATCAATTGGGTTTCCAAGCATTGGATTAGCAAGTTCATAGGAAATCCAATCTATTGATTTGAGCACCAATAGATTGGTGACTCTATTGGGGACTATTCAGAATAAGTATTGTGAAATTATCAGATTTTCAAATTTTGTGGATCAGATAGTAGTAGTACCTATTTGTTTAAAGATGCACTCTACTGGAAGGAAGAATCCAGAAGACTAGCAAGCAGTATTCTCCTTCTGACAAGAAGGTGGTGACTCTACAATTTTTATGCAAGTTTATCTTGGTAGATTAATCTTGTTATGTTAAGTATTCATGTGGGGTAGAAGCATCAAGATAAACTTGAACTAGACTTACACAAAAGTTTAAGAAGAAGTAAGAAATAGGTTCCAGAAATGTTGTACACTGGATATACGAGGTTTCCTGATAGGGAGACTAATGGGTTCAATAAATGGAATTCATTGTGCAAATATTATCAATTTTGAGGATAATAGAAACCCCTTTGGCTGCGAAGATGTTGAAAATTAAAATCTAGTACAAGAAATAGAAGAAGAGATAGAAGAGTATGATGAAGAAGATCCATTTTTATATGATACATTAACTAAGTTAACTGAGTATGGTAAAAATAATCCAAGAGTGGTTAAGGCTTTTAGAAGGTTACTTAATGAGGCCTTGGAGAAGTTAGAAATGAAGAGAAGTGAGTTGGATTTAGTACCTAATGATGAAGAAAGATCAAGAGGAAAGGTGTCACCAAAAGGGAATGGGTTACCAAAATACAATCCTCATAAAAAAATGGGGAACCCATTTTCAACAGTGATCATACAAAACCATTTTTTGAACCAGACAATAAAGAAAGGTTTGAGAAGAACAATAATAGTAATGGAAGGAGTGGTTATTGGGTGTTGGAAAGTTACATTCAAACAATGGTTTTTTTCTCATTGATGTCAAACCTTAACTGGTGAGACTATGGCTATCTGTTTGAGTACCATATCTATTGATTGATGAAGAAGATTTAACAAGAAGACCAAGTGGAATGGTTGAGTTAAGGCAAATAACAAGGGTACTTGATCAGTTGGCACATTGGCAAAGCAATGTGTTGTTTATCTTTTGATGTCATTTTTACTGGTTGGTTTGTGTCAAGCACCAGTATGTCGAGAAGAATTTATAGTGATGACCGAGCACTAGTGAAATTGTTGAGCAAGTTCAGTGTTGGCCGAGTGAGAACACAATGGTGGTCAAGCACTAGTATTTTGATTAATGAAGAGATTTAAGATCTTTGGTCGACATAGTTAATTTTATTGGGATATGTAAAGTTAATTAAAGATTATCCACATTATTTAATGCATGGGCAACCACAATTAATGCATTGATTCAAGATTTAATTAAAGAGTACTTTGGAGAAGTAAATGGTAATGTAATGATGGGATGATCCATTGGATCTGACCTAACCTAAGATCTACGATCTTGATTAAGTGGCAAAGATTTATCTAACCTAGATGAAGAGGTATAAGATAACCTCAAGGGGTTATTCATGTATGTAATGTGCTTGTGTGTATGCAAGAGGATTGCATAGTTAATTTACTGATTGGCATGACCTAGCAGAGAAGGCTGAACAGAGAAGCAGAGAATTGCATGAGTGATTGCTTGAAAAATTTCCAAGTAGATCAAAAAATTGAAATGAGAATGGAGGCCACTCAATAAGTTAGCATTAGAGTTGAAATTGGATATGGATTTGCAAAGTAAGTTGTATGTATCAGATCACAACTGCTGATTACTTTCTAACCATTGTGTCAGTAAAAATACTTTAACAAGGTTGACCTAACAGTCATTGTGTAAATCCTCTAAACAAGGTGACATTCAGGTGAAATGTTCTAATTCCTCTAACAAGGCCACTCCTGATAGGGTGATTAAATCCTTTAACTAGGTCACATTTAGCAATGTGTTTTGTAACCTTTAGCAGGGTTGGCTCCTAACAAAGCTCACTTCAGAAGAGTGAAAACTTGGTAGCATGTTACTGGTGGTTTTTCCCAAATTGGGTTTCCATGTTAAATACTTGTGTCAACTTGTGTGAATGTTTATGGTTTGTTTCACTGTTAAGTTTCTGCAAGCTAATTACAACTGAACAATAAACTACATGTTTAAGTTGTTGACATATGCTACTGCCGCCGAGTAGATCTAAGTTGTTTAAATTGCTGCAA
Source organism: Thuja plicata (assembly GCA_018584345.1). Lineage (NCBI taxonomy): Eukaryota > Viridiplantae > Streptophyta > Pinopsida > Cupressales > Cupressaceae > Thuja > Thuja plicata. The sequence continues at coordinate 16,893 of MU223613.1, forward strand.
AGTTTCAATTGGTACATCTAGACCCGAGGATAACTGATTCACCCCTCCCCTCTCAGTTATTCTTAATTCCTTCTAACAATTGGTATCAGAGCTAAGTTCTCTTGAAAATATTTTTAAGGTACTTGGAGCGAAAAGATCAAGATGTATAAAAAGGAGGTTCTGAAGCTACACAAAGATAACTTTCCTGCATGGCAGAGTTTGATGAAACTGCATCTGGCCGATATTGGAGATGATGCTAAGTGCCTTATTGAAAATACTTATGTAGCACCTACTACACCTCTCACTGCTGCATAATTAAGAGAAAAGAAAGAACATAATCAAGCAATGTTGGAGATTGCATCTTCCTTGAGCTATTCTAAATTTGATGATATAAAGAACTGCACAAATGCAAAGTAGATGTGGGATACCCTAGCAACCATCTATGGAGGAGACACAAATGTGATGAGAGACAAATCTAAAAGCTTAAGAGGTAAGTTTGATGAAATGAAAATGCAAGAAGGAGAAAATATAGTTTAGTACTTTGGTAGAATAAAAGAAGTTGTTAATGCTATTAGAGGAGCAAATGGAACAATTGATGATAACACTATTATGAGCAAGGTACTGAGAAATCTTCTTCATGTATATGCTATGAGAGTCTCTGCAATTCAAGAATTGAGATGTACTCCTACTAACAATTTGACTTTAGAAGGTCTGGTAGGCAGACTTACTGCATTTGAGATATCAAATTTTAATAACTACACTCCACAAGCTATTGATTCTGCATTCAGATCCCAGCTAGTCCTCAAAAAATCAAAGAAAGGAAAGAAATGTGTGAATAGTGACAACAACACTACTAATGATGATCTTGAAGAACTTGAAGCACTTATGGCAAAAAGACTATCTAGAGGAAAAGGAAAATTCAGAGGTAAACTTTCTATCATTTGTTTTTCATGTAACAAAGTTGGTCATATTGTTGCTAGATGTCCTGATAAGAATGACAAAGATGAAAGAAGGGACAACAAATACAAAGACAGAAAGGATGACTAAGACTTCAAAAAGTATAAGGATTACAAAGACAAAGGTAAGAAATCTTGCTATATAGCTGAAGAAGCTTCTGACAATGATTCTGACAATTCTGATGACAATGATATAAAAGTTGTGTATGTTGCTATGAAAGATGATTCTGATGATGATGAGAAAACTGCACTAATTTCTTATAAGAGTAAAGGTGACAGTTGGATTATTGATAGTGGTTGTTCCCATCATATGACTGGTGACAAAGATAAATTTGAGACCTTAGATCAGTGCAAAGGTGGTTATGTTAAATTTGGTAATGATGCACCATGTCCTATCAAAGGGAAAGGAACAATTAATTTGACTGACAAGGTCATATGTGACAATGTTTATTGGGTTGATGATCTTAACTATAATTTACTGAGTGTTGCACAACTGAATACTTCTGGCTACAGAATTGAGTTCCATCATAAGAAGGCAAAGATCTATGATACTACTAGAGAACTAGTTGGAAGTGGTGAGAAAAAAAAAGGTAACTTGTTCTATCTAGATTTAGATGAAGAGACGTGCTTGTTTACACAATACAATGATGTTTGGTTATGGAATAAAAGGTTGTGTCATGTAAAATTTGATAACTTGGTAAGCATAAGTAAACTAAAAAAGGTTAGAGGGTTGCCTAAGTTAAAGAAACCTGAAAATGCTATGTGTAAGCAATGTCAACTAGGAAAAATGACTAAGTCTAGTTTCAAGAGAAAGACTCATACTTCAGAGGAAATTCTAGAATTAGTTCATACTAACCTTTGTGGTCCCATTAGAGAGAAAAGTTACTGTGGAGCTAGATATTTCATTCTGTTTGTTGATGATTATTCTAGGATGATGACTGTAATGTTTCTTAAGGAAAAATCTTATGCATTCCAATTATTTAAGTGGTACTTGGAAAAGGTTGAAAAGGAGACAGGTAAAAGTTTGAAATGTTTGCTCGATCTGACAGAGGAGGCGAGTTTACTTCCAATGAGTTTAACAAATTCTGCAATGACCGAGGCATAAAAAGATAGATGTTCACACCCTGGATACCACCATAAAATGGTATGGTTGAACGCAGAAACAGATCTATCATGGACTATGAAAGAACACTAATGATGGAGAAAAATGTTGCACAAAAATATTGGAAAGAAGTTGTAAGTACTGCAGTCTATACCCTAAATAGAGTACAAGTCAGGAAAGGTACTAATGCTACACCTTATGAACTTTGGTATGGATATGCACCTAGTGTAAGATATTTCAAAGTTTTTGGAAGCAAATGTTTTATACTGAAGGACAACAGAAATGAAAAACTTGATGCTAAAGGACAGGAAGGTATATTCCTTGGATATTCAACTAAAAGAAAAGCATACAAGTGTTTGAATTCTAATACTAACAAAGTTGTGGAAAGTGAAAATGTTAGAATTGATGAATATGAAGAAAGAAATTAAGCTAAAAGTATACAAGAACCTGAAAGTTACAAGTCATTTGTCTATCTAGATGAGGAAGATTCTAATGCATTACCTGAACCTGTGAGTGAGGTTTCCGAGCAATAGCTAGCACTTTCTGAGTCACAGAGTGGAGTTTTTGAGCAACATGAGGTGAATGTCGAGCTATCTGATGGAGATGCTGAGTCAAAAAATCAACCTACATTGAACGGGAACAATGAATCTGATGCAAAACATGAACCTACTCTAGAAAAGTACATGAGGAGGCACCACAATCCTGATCAAATCATTGGATCAAAGGATCCTACAGTTATGACACGAAGTAATTTGAGAGATGGTACATGTCTGTTATGTGATTTTGAGCCTAAAATAGTAAAATAGCTATAGAAAATGAAGGTTGGATACAAGTCATGAATGAAGAAATTGAACAAATTGAAAAGAACAAGACTTGGACACTTGTACCTAGGCTAAATGACAAAAATATAATTGGTACTAAGTGGGTATTCATAAATAAGTTGAATGAACATGGAGAAGTGACAAGAAACAAAGCTAGATTAGTATGCAAGGGTTATGCACAAGAGGAAGGAATTAACTATGGTGAAACATTCACCCCAGTTGCAAGATTGGAAGGAGTCAGAACTTTACTTGCATATACAGCCTACAGGGGTTTTAAAGTTTATTAGATGGATGTGAAGTCTGAATTCCTCAATGGTATATTGGAAGAAGAAGTGTACATTGAAAAAGCTGATGGTTTTGTTGACCCAAACAAGAGGAATATGGTTTGCAGATTGCACAAGGTACTTTATGGACTGAAGCAAGCGCCAAGAGCATGGTATGAGAGATTGCACAATTATCTGATAAAGATTGGATTTGAAAGAACTAATGACAAGAACAACCTGTATTTGAAGACAGAGCAAAGTAAAGGTACTTTAATACCTGAAATTTTTGTAGATGACATTATATTTTGTAGACAAGATGTGTTATGCCAAACATTTGCAAAAGAGATGCAAACTGAATTTGAGATGTCCATGTTTGGTGAGATTAATTTTTTTGTTGGCTTACAAATATATCAAATGAAGAATGGTATCTATATCACTCAATCTAAATATGTCAAGGAGATACTGAAATTTTTTGGAATGGAAGAGTCAAAACCAGTGAGTACACCCATGGCTACTGGACAGAAGTTGACAAAGGATGATGATACTAAAGAAGTCAATCAAACCCTCTACATATCAATGATTGGAAAGATGCAATATGTTGTACATAGTAGACCTAATATTGCCCTGGTTGTTGGAATTGTTGTGAGATTTTTTGCTAATCCCAAGGAAACTCACATGATGGCAGTGAAAAGGATTCTGAGATATTTGAAAGGAACTGATGACTATGGCCTATATTACATAAAGAATGACAAGTTTGAGCTCAGAGTTTACACTAAATCTGATTGGGCTGGTAATGTTGATGATAGGAAAAGCACCATAGGAGGAGCATTTCTTTTGGGAAAAAGATTGATTTCATGGACAAGCAAGAAACAAAACTGCACCTCACAATCTACAGCTAAAGCTGAGTATGTGGCAGCAGCTGTCAATTGTTATAATATTGTGTGGTTGAAGATACCACTGAAAGGTATGAAAGAGGAGATTATAGAACCAATTTTTATTTATTGTGATAACACAAGTGCCATTAATATTTCTAAAAATCCTATAATGCACTCTAAGACAAAGCATATAGCTATCAAGTATCATTACTTGAGGGAGCTAGTTCAAAACAAAGAAGTGAGACTGGATTATGTGAACACTAAGGAACATTTAGCAGACATATTTACAAAAGCACTACCCAAAGATGCTCATGAGTATCTACGAGGTAAATTGGGGGTGATTCCCCTAACTAAAGCTATTAAGTTCTGTATGAAACTGTTGCATCAAATGTTATATTCAGAATATTTGACACATTGATGCACAAGCAATAACACTTTAGGAAGCTGCTAAAGCTATGAAGTTGGACAAGAAAAGAAAAGAAGATCAGTCATAAAACAAGATGCCAGGAACAACATGATACAAAGTTATGAACAGGAGAATCTACATGATAAAGATGTCAACGTCTTTGGCATTGTTGTCAAAGAGGGAGAAGTTTACTGAAAGAGGGAGAGTTCACTACTTAGAGAAAAAGCTATTGATGAACAAAAACATAAAGACATTAGTGTGATCACAGACACAGAGGGAGAAAAGTTTTGCAAGATAAGAATCATAATGAATCTAAAGACATTAATGAATATTTGTTCGTATCAAGGAACACAGGTGACTTTTTGGATTGTATGGTAACTATGCTTGTTAAATTATTATTTTAAATGGTTAGTGTTTGCCATCAATGCCAAAGAGGGAGATTGTTGGAAAGTTACAATGCAAACAATGGTTTTTTTGTCATTGATGTCAAACCTTAACTGGTGAGACTATGGCTATCTATTTGAGTACCATATCTATTGATTGATGAAGAAGATTTAACAAGAAGACCAAGTGGAATGGTTGAGTTAAGGCAAATAAAAAGGGTACTTGATCAGTTTTCACATTGGAAAATCAATGTGTCATTTATCTTTTGATGTCAGTTTTATTGGTTGGTTTGTGCCGAGCACCAGTATGCTGAGCAAAATTTATAGTGATGACTGAGCACCAGTGAAATTGCCGAGCAAGTTCAGTGTTGGACGAGTGAGAATACAATGGTGGCTGAGAACCAGTATTTTGATTAATGATGGGATTTAAGATCTCTGGCCGACATAGTTAATTTTATTGGGATATGTAAAGTTAATTAAAGATTGATCCACGTTATTTAATGCATGGGTAACCATAATTAATGCATGGATTTAAGATTTAATTAAAGACTAATTTAGAGAAGTAAATTATAATGTAATGATGGGATGATCCATTGGATCTGACCTAACCTAAGATCTACGATCTTGATTAAGCGGAAAATATTTATCTGACCTAGATGAAGAGGTATAAGATAACCTCAAGGGGTTATTCATGTATGTAATGTGCTTGTGTGTATGCAAGAGGATTGCGTAGTTAATTTAATGATTGGCATGACCTATCAGAGAAGGCTAAACAAAGAAGCAGAGAATTGCATGAGTGATTGCTTGACAAATTTCCAAGCCAATCAAAAAATTGAAATGAGAATGGAGACCACTCAGTAAGTTAGCATTAGAGCTGAAACTAGATCTGGATTTGCAAAGTAAGTTGTATGAATCAGATTACAACTATTGATTACTTTCTAACCATTGTATCAGTCAAAATCTTTTAACAAGGTTGACCTAACAGTCATTGTGTAAATCCTCTAAACAAGGTGACATTCAGGTGGAATGTTCTAAGTCCTCTAACAAGGCCACTCCTGACAGGGTGATTAAATCCTTTAACCAGGTCACATTTAGCAATGTATATTGTAACCTTTAACAGGATTGGCTCCTAATAGAGCTCACTTCAGAAGAGTGAAAACTTGGTAGCATGTTACTGGTGGTTTTTCCCAAATTGGGTTTCCACGTTAAATACTTGTGTCAACTTGTGTGAATGTTTATGGTTTATTTTACTGTTAAGTTTATGCAAGCTAATTACATCTTAACAATAAACTACATGTTTAATTTGTTGACATATGCTACTGCTGCCGACTAGATCTGAGTTGTTTAAATTGATGCAAAGTTTCAATTGGTACATCTAGACCTGAGGATAACTTATTCACCCCTCCCCTCTCAGTTATTCTAAATTCATTCTAACAATTGGGGAAAACCAAACAATGCAGAAAACTATGACTGAGGTAATCCAAGGCAGAAAAACATGGTAAATAATCATAACAGTGGACAAAATCACCAGGGCATGAACCATGAAAATCTTAGAGGCTAGAATGGGAATCACCATAATATGGGCCAGAGGAGAAGAGATCCTATGGTGGTGGAAAGATATAGGCAACTTGATTTCAATGGGATAGTTGGATATCCAAATACTATATCAAATGAATTAAGAAATGCTATTCCAAAGTTTTCAGGGAATGGAGTGGAATCTTCCGAACAGCATACCATAAATTTTAAAAATATAATTGAAGAACTAAATGGGAACCATGAAGATATTTTCATGAAGTTTTTTGTCCAATAGTTAAATGAAGATGTTGTTGAATGGTATAGGGGATTTTCGGATGGATCTATCTCAAGTTGGTGTAATTTTTTAAATTAATTTATTGAACAATGTGGTGATCATAATGATACATCTTTTGCATCTCATGATTTAACCAGCATTAAAAAGAACTTTAATGAATAAGTTGCAGTATTCAATAAATTTTTTAATAAATTTTGAATATATTACCAAGGGGTATAAGACATGTTGATTCTTTTCTAATTGATTTCTATCTAAGTGCATTTGATAGAAAAACACATTATGATATTAGATCACAAGGACCTGGAACATTACATCCAGCTTTCAAAGTTGCCACTACCATTGAAAATAATAGAAAGGCTGCTGGAAGGATAGATAAAAGGAATGATACTAAATTATACAATACAAAGGCCCCTAAAAAGGATGATCTTAAAGAAATTATGGATATGCTAAAGAATCTAAATGCAAAGCAAGGAAGGAGTGATAGACCATCATTTCCTAAAAATGATAGGCTTAGATTACAAGATATGCCATATAATACTAATTGGAAAGATGGAAAACCTAAAAAGAAATATTATACTTAAGAAACACCTGATCCATTGAAAATAAGCAACCATTTGGTGGAGAGTTATCCTTGGTGTGGTGTTTTCACACTACCATATTCTCCTGATAATTGTGGTGTGGTCTAGAGATTGCAAGAAGAGGAAGATCAGAGTGATGATCAACAACTCATAGTGACCAATGTCTCATCTGAACCCATATGGGGAATAGATGATTACAATTCTTCTGAGGAGGATTATTCTACCATGAAGATATGAATATGATATATCACTGTGATAGACAAAAAAGAGAGCTTCCAGTCATCAGGAGGTTAACAAATGAGGAGAAAGAAGTATATACCATTGCAACACTTGAGGAAGCAAGAAATAATTACAAACTGAGGAATAGAAGAATAAATGTTGATCAAGGAAAGTCTGCTAGAATATCTGTCAAAGCACCAAAGAAGAAGGTAAGCCAGCCTGACATACAAAGAATCAAAGATGATGTTTCCAAAACATGTCAACAGGTAGATCTTCATCAAGCACCTAAACTGACAAAGCCAAAGGAGAAACCAATGGTTAGTTAACCTATTCCCAATAATAGTTCTTTTATATCTAATGCTTTGTCTCAGGTAAAGATTTCTAGTCCTTTATTTGAAATGATGAAAATATCTAAATACAAAGATGAAACTATAAAAGTGTTGTCTAATGTAGGTAATGTTTTTAAGGAGGAATCTAATCATAGATTAGTAAATGAAGAACCACATGTGGTTTATTTAGGAACCACTATTTCTCAAAATTAAACACAAGTTGATCCTTTTTATCTCACTTTAATGGTTAACAATAAACTTCTTAAGAATTGTATGATAGATTCAGGAGCAGCAGTTAACATTATGCCCTCAGCAGTTATTAAGGAGCTTGGACTGAAAGTTGATACAACTTATGGAAGATGTTATGCTATGGACAATATATCTATACCTATTGTTGGTATTATGAAAGATGTGGAATTTAAATTTCCTTTTTGTCTTGAAATTTTATATAAAATTGATATTACTGTTGTAGAAGTGGGTGGCTGCAAGAAGTTGAGTCCCACTTTTGGGCAAAAATTGGAAGTATTTTCCCTATTTTTCAAATTTTCTGTCAATTGATGTCAAAATTTGAGACACTTAAAGATTGAATCTCGTAACAATCCATCAATAGAAAATGTAGTGCTTAGAGTCTAGTTTTCAAATATGTAATTTATTTGAACACCCACATAGTAGAAAATAAATTTTAGTAGGAATGTTTAAAAACCCCTTTTTCAAAATGCCTGTTTTAGGACCACACCCTACATGTGTACGACCACCCTATTTTGAAGTAAATAAATAAATTTTTCTAAATCCTTCTGGGGGAATGTACCTAACACATCAAAGATTGGTCAGAATATTTTTTCTTATTTTTTAATTGAATTTTTTTGTATTAATTTTTAATTGACTATAAAGTACATTTTGAAAACCTTTGGTGTACGACCACCATAATTTGATGAAAATTTCACTTTTTTGGATTTTTTATTTTGAATTAAATTCTATCTAGATTGGGCTCATCTAATTCATTTTTTTAAAAACCTAAAATCAAAAAAGTTATTAAAATTTTAGTAAACCTTACTATTTCAACTTTAGGTACCACTTTGGCACAATAATTATTGTAAAAATACTAAAATTTGTCATATAAATATAAAATTCATATTTTTATAATCTGTACAATATGAACTGAAATGGATTTTTGTTTCATCTAAAAATGCATTCGGGAAGACCTCCAAAAAATTGTCACAAAGCGCAAATTTTATTTTTAAATGCCTTAGCCATATTTTGGCAAGGCCAAGCACAGGCTTGGTGGGACCAAGCCTATCCCGAACCAAAAAATAGGGTAGAGGTACAGTCCCCACTCCTGGTTTTAAGAAACGGGCACCCATTATTTAAAATTCACAAAATAGGTGCTCGTTTCATTTTGGACCGTTGAAACTGGAACGGGCACCCATTTTATGGAACGAGCACCTGTTTCATTTAAATAACGGGTGCCCATTTCTAAAAGATCCATTGGAGACAAAAAAACTATTTTGTGGGCCTGATCTCAATGATTGATGATTATTGAATCATTTGTATGACATATTCGTGTTGTAGAAAGAATATTGTCAACCAATATTCTCTTTTCTTATCTTATTCTGGATCTGACAAGAAGGGATTAATTTAAATTCAAATTTTGGTACAAACATGGGATCAAAGAAACGTAGAAAGAGGCAAAGAAAGGTTCTGACAGCTGATGAGGTTGCATCAAATAGAGAGAAAGAGGCAAAAAGACAACGAGAAAGAAGAGCAGGAATTTGAAACCTGGATAATTTTGCAGCATCAAGTTCACCAATCGGTTCAGAAGATGAGAATAATGAGGACACCATGATGGATGTAGAAGTTGAAGAATAAAATGCAATAGGAGTAAATTCAGGTGCATTTTCTAATCAAGTGTTGGATACAAGTATGTCTTCATAGCCAAATGAAACTTATTTTGATAAAGAACTTGATCTTTCTGTATTAGCGGGTTACTCTTTAAATCATTTAGATTTTATTCCAGAAAATAGAGTACCAGATTATATTGCACATCAAACACCACAAATTAGTAATGTTAATCATAATGATAAACAAACTGAAAATCAAACACCAATTGAAAGTGAAATCCAAACCCCAAATTGAAATTGACAATCAAATGACAATTGAGATCAACAATGTGGATGTAGACATAGAAACACCAATTGAGAAAGAAACCCCTTTGAATGATAATGAAATGATTAAACAATTTAAAATTAAAAGTAACGTGCTAGACAATCTGTGTGGTTTGGTTTCATGGAGACAGATTAGGACATACGTGAGTAAATTGCTTAGACAAATTTTTTATAATGAGAAATTTGAGTTTCAATGTCAATTAATGTTACAACTAATTAAAATGAGTAAAATGCGAAAAGTGATCAAGAGGTTAGGAATTTATGTGAAATTCAAAAAGAAGGATGAGTCTCAAAAACAAGTTGTAACAACAGTTGCTAGTGCCTTTGACATAATCGGAAAGAAAAGTCGTTCTAAAGATAGGAATGTGGCACGATGAGAAATAACATCAGCTCTAGTAAACAAAACTACTTCTGATAAAAGAATGATGACAAACATAATTGGATATCTTAATATTCATCGTAAAACTTTAGAGAGAGTTGTAAAGAGAAGAGTTAACTTTGAAAGTGATCCGACAAACCATTTGTGGAGCTTTAGTGGCAGACTCCCGAGGTTTGACATAAAAGTTACTGGTGAAGTCAAAACTTTAATTGAAAATTTTTAGCATGATAATACAAGAGTATCACCTAATGCTAGAGATGTTCTAAAATTAATATTTGGCTCAAAAATTCATGATCCACATTCAAAACATCTTTTGGATATGACTCAAACTGAATTGTATAAAAAATTTGTGGATGTTAAGGTGTTAACTATTTCGATTTGTCAAAGATATTTTGAAAAATGTAAACCATGGTATGTAAGGATTAACAAGGAAAGAGTAACGTGTTGTTGCAAAATTCACGTTCAATTTTGTCATCATTATGATGTATTTTGATTTATACATCCTACCATGCATACTAATGAAATGTTGCAAGAATGTGGTATAAATATACCACCTCAAAATGTAAAAGAATTTATATCAGGTTTGTTTTGTAACCCACCTAATGAGCATTTTTTTCTTTTGGATGCATGTGTTTCTGGTGTATGTGATGTATGTGGCAATCTTGCATTTTTAGATGAATGTTTGGATGAAAATCTTTCAATTGATTTTCATCATCAATTAGTTGATGTAAAAAGATTTAAAACTATTGAGTATGGGTAAGTGCAAGAAGTTGGGTGCCAATTCGGCGGAAGTCTTGTGGACTTGAAACAATGCCGCTAGAAATGGGCACCCATTTTAAAAAAAGGGGCACCCATCTTAGGCTCGGACACCCGATCCAAAATTTAAAAAATGGGTGCCCATTTTTTAATTTTTTTTTTAAGAAACGTATTTTTCTATGTTGATTTATTATATTTAAGAAACGGGTACACATTTTTAAACGTGTGCCCATTTTTTAAATTTAGAATTACAAGGCCAGCCTTTGCATTGGATTTCAGTTTGGGACAGGCTTGGTGGGACCAAGCCTATGCTTGGACCTCCAAAATAATGGCTAAGGCATTTGAATATCAGATTTCTATCTTGCTGTAATTTTTTGAGGGTCTTCTTTATCGAATTTTTTGACGAAATGAAAACCCATTAGAGAACTTACTGTCTAGATTTCTAAAATATAAATTTTATACTGATGTGATCAATTTTACTATTTTTACAATATTTATTAATCAAAAGTGGTACCTAAACTTAAAATAGTAAGGTTCACTAAAACTTTAATAACTTTTTTGTTTTTACATTTTTTTAAAAAATAATTTATATGACATCAATCTACATAGAATTTCCTTGAAGATAAATTTTTTTTTTTGAAAAAATCTGAATTTTTTATCAAATTATGGTGGTTGTACACCAGAGGTTTCAAAAATATATTTTATATTCAATTAAAAAAAATATTCAATAAAAAAAAGCAAAACAATTCTCTTCAATCTTTGGTGTCTTAGGTATCTTTCCCCAGAAGGATTCACAAAAATTCAATTATATAGGTCAAAATATGGTGGTTGTACACGTGTGAGGTATGGTCCTAAAAGAGGCATTTTGAAAAAGTAGTTTTTAAACATGCCTATTAAAAAAACTTTCTACCATGTGGGTATTTAAATAAATTACATATTTGAAAAGTAGACTCCGAGCACTACATCTATTAGCGAAGTATTTTTAGATTCAATCTCTAAGTGCCTCAAATATTGACATAAATTGACAAGAAATTTGAAAAAAAGATAAAACACTTCCACTTTTTGCCTAAAAAGTGGACTCAACTTCTTGTTAGCACCCGTATCCATTGAAGGATGGAAAGGTTGGAAAATGGTGTGAGATAATTACTGAAAAAGTTAGTGTTCATGCATTTATGAATGAATTCAAGAATAAGGTTGTACCTAAATATGTGAAACACTCCCAAAATGCTAGATGGTTTGATGGACAATTTCGCATATGCAAGAATAGATTTCCAATTGGTAGTATACTTTCAGCCATTGACTTTGCAGAGAACTACACACTTGCACCACAAGATGAGATCCAATCACAATATTATAATTCAGTCCAAGTAGCAAAGTTTGTTCATATTGTCTATAGGCATGCACCTAATAGTACAGAAGATGATCAAAAATATTTGAGAGAGTATCATTTCTATATGAGTGATAATAAATTGCACTCATAAGAGTTTGTCCAGTATTGCTTTAAGATCTTTTATGAGAATTTAAGAGAGAGATAAATGCATATAACACAACATCTAATATGGTCAAATAATTGCACAGGGCAATTTGAGATTGCTAGAATGTTTTATTGGTTGAGTAGGACACATAAGAAAAGTAATGTCCAACATATTTGGAGTTTTTTTGAGGCTGGACATGGTAAAGGAGAACATGATGGTGTCGGTGCATGTGTCAAGAGAGCCATGTGTAGAGAGAAACTCAAATTTGAGGAAAATGCAAAATTTAAAGATGCACGTGCAATTGTTAAATGGTGTAAAACAAGTTTGTCTACAGGATCAAGTCAGAACTCTACAATTAGGCATTTCTTCTAGCTAGTTGAAGAGACTAATATCCTTTCAAGATATGATTGTAATAAAATCAGTGTGTGTGTGTGTGTGCTAAATGGCATTCATTTATGAGTTCTAATTCTAACACTTCGACTATATGTACTAGGGAGCTTGCATTTTTTTGTCAATTTTGTGTTGCAGGTGAATGGGAAGAATGCGAGAATATGGAATGGGTTGAAGAATGGAAACAAAAATCCTTAACACCTAGTGAGCCACAAGATCAAGATGATATAATAAATGAAGACCTAAATCATACATTTACATCAAAAGATCATGATCGTGTTTCAAACCTCATAGAACCTGGTAATTTCATTCAATTTCTTGTAAAACTTTAAACTACATTATTAATGTATGTCATGTGATTTATTATTGTATTAGAATTATATGTCAGTAAGAAATTTTATTTGTACATGTGCTTAATTTAGTTTTGCAGGACATGTGTATGTTGTTGTTGCACCTAAGGATAATGAAGAGAAGACTGATTATTGGCTAGCTCGATGTGTACAACCTAAGAAAAAGTTGATATGTCATGAAGTAGATGATGATGGTTTTGAGTATCGAATTGGGTCTGTTGTGGTTGTTGGTACATGGCTATGTAAATACCTAATAAGAAGGAATGGTTTTCCAGATTTTGAAGACTACCAATTAGAAAAGAAGATTATACATTATTCTCATTTGGTAGTGGCAACAAATATCAAATTGGAAAGATACAAAGGGAGACCTGATAATAAAATATTATGGACACTTTCAATGGAAGACCATGAGGCAATCATAGATGCATTGCAGAAAAGAGACTGTGTTGATGGGACATTAGGTTGAATCAAATTTATACATGTAAGTTTTTGTTAATTATTATATTTTTATATGTAGACATAACTTCTTTCAAGTATCACACATGTACAACTAATTACTTTGGTTTTCTAACATTTCAACATTCATTTTTATGATGCAGGACCTCTAGAAGAACATGTAGAGCTAATTAATTTGGTTTTTAGGTGTCAAGTATAACTGGATGTAACATATCAGCCAAATTGTGCAATTTATAACTTTTGGCTAATCAAAGTTGTAATACTAGGTAAGTGCAATTCATTTATCTAACTTTTGGATCCTATAAATTAATTTTATATTTAAATGCATATTTTCTAACATTTCAACATTCATTTTTATGATGCGGGACCTCTAGAAGAACATGTAGACACATAAACTATTTATGAAGTTCAATGTACACTTGTATTCATCCAAGTTTGGTTTTATTTAATATACATGAACTATTTATGAAGTTCAATGTACACTTGTATTCATCCAAGTTTGGTTTTATTTAATATACATGAACTATTTATGAAGTTCAATGTACACTTGCAAATTCATCCAATTTTGGTTTTATAAAATACATGAGCTCACTTTTCTTCATGTCCAATTTTGTCAATTACAATTTATATTTAATTTAATTACAATTGAATTTAGTTATTCAAGTATGTATCCATATTTCATAGTTCAAATTAATTTATGTCATGGTTTTAAAAGATAGATGGTATTTTTATAGTTAATCTTGAAGTCAATACTAGTTACATTTATATATTGTTTCATGTTAATTTTAAAATCAATTGCTCTTGTCAATTACATGAAGAAATAACTACTATTAATGATAATATTATGTAATTGATATTTAATTACAATTGATTACATGTAAACTCACATATATCTAGATTCAAATCACAAGTACAAATAATATGATAACAAGTCCTGATAACATATAATAACAAGTCATGATAACACAAGTCCAAATAACATGATATAAATAATACGATAACAAGTCCTGATATAACACAAGTTAAAATAAAATGATAAAAAGTCCCGGTATACCATTATAACGTGTGTATCATCATACAATAACACAGTCTAACTATCATAACAAGGTCTAACATGTGAAAAAGAGTATAAAATGTCCATCATATATAATATAACACAGTCTAACTCTACTCATCTAGCTGATCTGCACTCCTCTTCACTCCACGTGAAGGTGACTACGATGCACCATCATAATTCACCTCGTCCTCTTGTACATTTATAAAATATTGCATCAGAAGACCAAGTGTTAATTCAAATGACTTGCATATTTCACTTAAAAAGTAAAATTAATATTAATGAACATAATTAAAATTTTACCCTATGTCCATGTGGTGTAATGCCCTCAGTGGGACAAGGAGGTCCACACTCACCAACATAAAAATTTGATGCAGTCAAGTCCTGTAAAAACAAACAATTAAAAAATTTATCTAATCGAGACCTATAAAAGATAGGTCACAATAGACAATGTAAAATTAATTTTAATCATGACCTCAAAGGAAAATGTCGATGGCTCCATTTGACTCAATCATGTAGCCATGCCAAGATTTATGGTAGTATCCACCTAAACAACATATTTAAATCATGAATTGAAAACTTGTGCACATATATAAATTTTGATTCATATTGAACTTGACTATAAATTTATCGAACATAAGAATTTACATTAGCTATCTGATGCATAGTAAGTGTCACTGATGATTCAGGACGTAAATGTGATATGACATGAGATAATCCAAAAGCCTACAATTGAAAAAAATATAAACATGAATAAAAGTTGTACATAAACTAGTAAGCATATAAACACTTTAAATTAATGAATGTAAAACATACTATAGGTATATGAGGCTGAGTCTTAGTGACTGGTGGGACGGAGCATGAAGAACTGCCGACCTCAGTAGTACATGAAGCACCCTACAAAATTGCAAAAAAAATATCAAATACAGCATAAATTCAAGTTTTAATTGTTTAAACTTTAAATGTACTCATCTATGTATCTAGATGAAAGTGCATACTGTGAATGGGTGGCCGAGATCTTGAGGTGTGGAGGTGATATGATGATGGTCACTGAGTGACCCCGTGTCAACCCTCCTCTGTTCACCAAAAATCCAAATGTTATGGTTGATATATGTATAAATATATAATTTATTATTTTAGTATAAATTAAATAATTAAATTTACCTCTGTAGGCTGATCATCATTTGCACATAGAAAATCAACATATGATGTGATGTCATCTCCAACATCACCCTGTGTGTCAGCATCAACATCACCATGTGCTCCATCATCAACATCATCATATCCACCATGGGCAACACCATCACCGTCAGGCTCACTCTGGGGACCCCTGCATATGTCCCCGTTGCTCGTTAAAACATGTGCTATGATAGGGGAAACCCTCACCTGTGTCATCTACTCTAACAAATTCCCTGAAAGGGCACTCAATGAATCAAGAGCTAAGTGCACTGCTCGATGGTGGACAGGTGTAGGCACTACTAAAGTAGGAAGATGAACAAGGGGTTCATTAAGCACGCGATTTTGAGTTCTATCACTCAATTTTGCCACTGGCCTACTCTGTGGCATACCCCGACTAACCCCTTGAAAATATCTCATATCAAAGTAATTGGGTTTCCTACCCAATTGAAATTTAGCCCATAATTTTTTTCAAAAAATATAAGGGGACCTCATGATTAGCATGTGGTCGATGGTCAAATACCATCCACCACCGCTCCCAAAAATGTGTTGCTATCTGTGGGTGCCGACACCATCGAATAGAAATGCGTGGCTTCTTGCCAACTATCTCCTCACACTTTTTAGGGTTCACAAAATAAGGTTTCAAATCATTTTTGATAATTTTTAAATCATTAACCTCTTTATAAGAGAGGCCATCAGAATAAAAGGTACGTATGGAGTCCCTCCATGAATGATAACTATCCAGCTCTGAGTCTAATGACTGTACTGTATCTAAAATGTCTTGCATGCTGTCTGCAAGGTGTAGTTGCTATGGAGGTGGATGAGGCTTATGTCTAATGGTATTAATGTCATGTGTGATGGCATCTAGATTTCTCCTAATATTCTCCCTCAACTCTGCAAGAGTGGGTGGAGGTGGAGGTGGAGGGGGTGGATGTGGAGGTGTTTGCTGACCTAAAAGCTCCTTAATATCAAAATAATCCATGGGTATTAATCTGCAAATGTATATACAAACATGAAAATTGATAATTACTATATAATTTACATTTTACCTGACAAAAATCTAAATTAGACTTATAATTAAATGCAACATTTAATATCAAAATATAAATTTAAAAGCATGAGAGAGAGAGAGAGAGATCCTATTAGGTCTTATTATGTCTTATTAGTAGAAATTAGGTATTTTTATGTCTTATTAATAATGTTAGGTCAAGGAATAGGTGTTAAGGGTCCTATTACATCTTATTAGCTCTTAAAGGTGGACTATTATGTCTTATTATATCTTATTAGGTCTTAATTGGTCCTAAATTAGGTTTTATTAGTATATATATATTAGGTCTTAATAGGTCCTATTGGTCCTAATAGGTCTTAATAGGTCATATTAGGTTTGAAGATTCCTATTAGGTCTTATTAGTATGTATTAGGTCTTATTATGTCTTGTGTGTGTGTGTGTGTGTGTGTGTGTGTGTGTGTGTGTGTGTGAGAGAGAGAGAGAGAGAGAGAGAGAGAGATCCTATATTAGGTCTTCTTATGTCTTATTAGTAGGTATTAGGTAATTTTATGTCTTATTAATAATGTTAGGTCGGGTAACAGGCCCTAAGGGTCCTATTTTGTCTTATTAGGTCTTAAGGGTGGACTATTACATCTTATTAGGTGGACTATTAGGTCTTAATTGGTCCTAATTAATCTTAATAAGTCCTATTAGGTAAGGGTCCTATTAGGTCTTATTAACTTGCATATTAGGTCTTAATAGGTCTTATAGGTCCTATTAGGTATCATTGATCCTATTAGGTCCTAATCTAGGTCTTATAGGTTCTATTAGATCTTAAATTAGTCCTATTAGGTCTTAAGTGGTCTTATTGGGTCTTAAGGGTCCTATTAGGTCTTATTGGGTCTTAAGGGTCCTATTAGGTCTTATTAGTAGGTATTAGATTTTATTAGGTCTTGTGTGTGTGTGTGTGTGTGTGTGTGTGTGTGTGTGTGTGTGTGTGTGTGAGAGAGAGAGAGAGAGAGAGAGAGAGAGAGATTATTGTTTATTTTCTGGACCTAGGGTTTGCAATTTTGTTTTCAGTTGTTTCTAGGTTTACATTTTTATTTTCTACCTAGGGTTTCTTGTTTCAGTTGTGTTTAGGTTTAGGTTTTTTACCTAGGGTTTTAAGTTTTGAAAGTCTTTGTTTTCTACAATAATTTACAAAGTAAAATAAAACTAAACATTTAACATATCATTTATTGTAATCCTATTAAAAAAACAAAATTAAAACATTAAACATAATACACTTATTGAACATTAAATATTAAACTAGCTCAGAGAGAGAGAGAGAGAGAGAGAGAGTTTATTACTTATTTTCTAGACCTAGGGTTTACAAATTTGTTTTCAGTTGTGTCTAGGTTTACATTTGTGTTTTCTACCTAGGGTTTACAATCTTGTTTCAGTTGTGTTTAGGTTTAGGTTTTAGTTTTCTACCTAGGATTAAATAAGTTTTGAAAATTTTGTTGTCTTCTACAATAATTTACAAATTAAAATAATATTAAACATAACAATTTATTTTAATCCTATTAAAAAAAACTTTAAACATTAAACAGTAAACATAATACATTTTTTAATATTAAACAAATTAAAAACAATAATAAATTACAATTTTAATGAAAAAAAAAAAACGATATGTACTTGGACTCGAAAAAACAACAGCAAGGGGGTCAGTGGTAGCTCTCAAAACGGGCACCCGTCTACAACAAAATGTGATTCCATTTTGCAAGTTGTGAAAATGACTTGCAAAACGGTTTAAAAGAAAAATTAAATACTTTTACAAAATGGGCACCCATTTTGTAAAAAAATTGTGCCCGTTTTGGTCTGAGCACCCGAACTAAAACGGGTGCCCATTTTTTAAACGGGCGTCCATTTTATATTTATGGCTAGGGCGCCTGAAGCATAATGGGCACCCATTTATTAAAACATGGGTGCCCATTTTGATATGCCAATTTTTTTTGGCCGCGGACTTCTGCGGAATTGGAACCCAACTTCGTGCTTGCACCCAAGTGCCTGCTAATTTTATGGAATGCTTTTATTTAGATAATGGTCTAATTTAGTAGGTGGTCATATCCAATTAGATCTATCTTATGCTAATATTCCATTGGATGTCAGGGAAGTAAGAATTAATAGGAAGCCAAGATCTCCATATATCATCGATGAAGACATTGGGATGGAAAAAATAAACTTTTTCCATTCGAACATGGATAATTTTCAGGTGAGTATTACTAAACCAACACGAAAATTAATAGACCCATTGGAGTGCATTTGTAGGAAAATAAAGAGGAACTTTGGAAAATGAATTTTGATGGAGCATGCAGTAAGGAAGGTAATGGTGTTGGGATCACTTTTGTATCCCCATGTGGTAAGATTTTAAAGTCCTCTTTCTTACTAAATTTTGAATGTACTAATAATGTCTCGAAGTATGAAGCACTAATCCTTGGTTTAAATATTGCAAAATCATATGGTATTAAGACACTTTGAGTTCATCGTGACTGTGATTTAATTATTTCTCAAGTCAGAAATAAATTCATTACCAAAAATCCTAGATTAAAGCAATATAGAAACTTGGTATGGGATTTAATTGAATGTTTTGATGCATTTTTAATCAAATGGATAGAAAAACCATAAAAATTTTCTTGTAGACTTGTTGGCTAATATAGCCATCAAGCATATTGATGTCCCTTTTGACGAGATTGTGCAGATTGAGATGAAAAATAGACCATCAATATCTAACAATGTGCAGAATTGGCAAATATTTGAAGATGACAGAGATCATCTTAGATTTCTAGTGAATGAAGATAAATGTGAGTATCAATACATAGATTGTAATGACTATGTAGAAGATCAGGATGGAAAAGAGACCTTGTTTGGAAAGGAAGTTGTCCAATTAAAGACAAACAAGATTCCCACAGGCTTGGTTGCACTTGAAGGAGTTTTGGATGAGCAAGAAAATCTTAAAGTGGGTAAGACAAGTAATAAGTGTGAAGAAGTTGAAAAAATTATCTTAGGAAATAATCACACTCCTAAGGAAGTATACATAGGCAAGAAGCTCACTCTTAAGATCAAAGCTGATTTGATAACCTTGTTAAGAAAATATAGGCACATCTTTGCATGGTCATATGATGATCTTAAAGCTTACCGAGAATATTTATTTCAGCATGAAATCGCTCTAAAGCCAAGTGCAAAACCTTTTAGACAAAGAAAACATCCTATAAACCCAATGCTAGCCCCTAAAATGAGGGAAGAGCTTGTCAAAGTAAGGGATGCAGTAATAATAATTCCTATAAGACATTCTACATGTGTATCAAACTTGGTCCCAGTTAGAAAGAAGAATGGAGATATAAGGTTGTGTGTTGATTTTAGAAACTTAAATACATTATCCTGAAAAGATAACTATGCATTGCCTAATATGGAAGCCCTTTTATAGAAGGTTACTAGGAATGAATTATTGTCTATGATGGATGGATTCTCAGGATACAACCAAGTGAAGGTCAAAGAGTCAGAGCAATACAAGACAAACTTTACCACTCCTTGGGGGACTTATGTTTATGCAAGGATGCCCTTTGGGTTAACTAATGCAGGACAAAATTTTCAAAGAGAAATGGATGTGGCTTTTGATGGTCTGATTGATCTCATCATGGTAGTATATCAGGCTGATCTGACTCCATATTCAAAAAGAGAAAAAGAGCATTGTAATCATTTGGAGTATATTTTTAAAAGATCTTTGGAATATGGGATATCTCTAAACCCAAAAAATGTCAATTTGGAGTAACAGAAGGGAAGCTACTTGGGCACATTGTATCAAAGGATGGTGTAAGAATAGACCCTAAATGGATTATAGCCATAGATAAAATCCAAATCCCCAAGAATGTTAAAGGAATCCTATCCTTTTTTGGACAAATAAATTTTGTAAGAAGGTTTGTCCCAAACTTTTTAGAGATCATTAAGCCTATTGCTAAGATGCTTAAGAAAGGTGCATAGATTAAATGGGGGAATGAAACCCTAGAGGCATTTGCTAATATCAAGAAAGCAATCAAGGAGGCTCCAGTCCTTCAGACACCCAATTTTTCAAAACCTTTTCAGTTATTTTCTTTTGCATCATATCAT
The DNA here is from genome assembly GCA_018584345.1 of Thuja plicata. Taxonomy (NCBI): domain Eukaryota; kingdom Viridiplantae; phylum Streptophyta; class Pinopsida; order Cupressales; family Cupressaceae; genus Thuja; species Thuja plicata. The sequence goes on from MU223613.1 coordinate 37,946, forward strand.
ACTATTGTTGTAGTTATGTTACAAAAGAATGATGAGGGCTATGAGAACCTAATAGCATTTTTTAGTAAAAATATTGAAGCAGTAGAATTAAATTATGACATAAATGAGAAGCAAGCTTATGCCCTAGTCAAAGTAGTGAAATATTCTAGACCATACTTGGTGGGAGATAAAGTGATAACTTATGTGTCAAATGCAACAATTAAAGATATATTTAAGTAGTCAGAGGTTACATGAGGGAAATGCAGATGGGTGAATCAAATCCAGGAGTTTGACATGGAGATCCAAATGACAAAGTTGGTCAGAGGACAGGGTCTTGCTAAACTTATGGCTGAATCAAATCTTGAGGTAGTTCAAATAAATCAGGTGAGCACTTATAAATCAGTTGTAAGTATTGAAAAGTGTCCTTGGTATACTAATATAGTATATTTCCTTAAGCACATGAAATGCCAAGAAGGTTTAAATGATAATCAAAAGATGACAATAAAGTTACAAGCATCTAGGTATGTTTTGATACAAGGTGACTTATATTAGAAGAATAGAGAAGGTATCCTTTTATTTTGTCTAGATATGTGCCAAGCAAATTCAGTATTGAAGGAGTTGATGGAGTATGTGGTTGTCATTTCTTAGCAAGAACTACTGCCCATAGGATACTACATGCTGGGTATTATTGGCCATATATTTTTAAGGATAGTTATACATATGTTATAAAATGTGAATCTTGTCAAAATTTCTTAGGGAAATTAAAATATGATGGCACATTACCCCTCAGAACTTTGTCAACTGAAGAGCCATTCCAAATGCAGGAAATATATTTCATTGGTAAAATGGCTGATGCTTCCAGTGGATGACACAAATGGATTCTAGTTGCAACAGATTACTTTACTAAGTGGGTTGAAGCCATACCCTCTACACAAGCTACAAGCAAGGTAGTAATAAAATTCTTAATAGAAAATATACTAACAAGGTTTGGTGTTCCTTGCAAAATTGTTTGTGATGATGGCATGTGCTTTAGATCCAAGGAGTTATCTGATTTTTGCAGTACTTATGGTATTAATTTGTCATATTCTTCCCCTTACCATCCACAATGAAATGGCCAAGTGGAATCAAGTAATAAAAATATACTAAAAATTATAAAAAGAATGGTGAGCAATAACAAAAGAGCATGGGACTCCAAATTACCTCTGGCACTTTGGGCAGATAGGATAACAGTAAAAAAGTTTACTGGGTTCGCTCCTTACGAATTGGTTTATGAAAAATAGGCTAGGTTACCATTGAACAATCTCCTCCTTGTATATAAATTTGTCAGAGGAACAACTAGAAGAAATGAATTTCAAGGAAAATAGGATGGATCAGCTTATAGAATTAGATGAATTCAAAATCTGAAGAAGCAGATGCAAGTGAAAACTTTACATGATAAGAGAAATAAGGAAAGTAACTTTTAGAAGGGAGATTGGGTCTTGAAGTGGAATGAAAAAGATCAAGATAAAGGGAAGCATTGTAAATTTTAAGCTTTGTGGCTAGGACCTTACATAATTTTTGATAATGCAGGAGAAAAGAGTTATTTGTTACAAGACACATAAGGTCATGTTCATGAATTCCCAACTCATGCTTAGCATTTAAAACCATTCTTCTCTTAAAAAGAAGGGAGTGTTTCTAACTCTACATTTTCATTAAGTTTTATTTGATTTTCTTTGATGTTATTCTTTTATTTCTATTTTGGTCTACTTCTCCAAAGAAAACTAGGATCTTGTTGTGTCCAAGTATGAACGCACATCCCTAGAAAGAGCCATTGGTGGAACCCAAATTTGCAGATCAAATTTGCACATGAAAATGGTTCAGGGAAGTATCCTTTGTATTCATTATTGTGTTTATGCTTTCATTTTCTACGTGTTCATCTATGCTTTTAATTATCTCTTATGTCTATTTGTATTTCATATATCATATTATTCTTATGTTTTTCGGCTTGCATATTCATATTTAAATTCATAAATATAGTCATTGCTTGTCTTTTCATGGTCTTTTTATTTATTTTATACTTTTACACAGATCCATCTGACGGTTAAACCTCAGTGTAGATCGACGGTTAGCGTATTCCCTTGATCGAGAGATGAATGACCTTTACTCATTAAGGAATTGTGCGATGCCGACAGGTGTCTATTTAGATATCACTTGAATGAGGTCAAAGTTACTTAAACATCGAGCAAGTAAATATTCATCCCACGATTGGCATGTTTCCTTAAACAAAAGATGCTCAAAATCTACCCATTAAGGCATTACGCTTTGAAGACATGTGTCTATGGCGGGCCAGGTTGAGCAAAGAAGGAATGAAGTAAAGACCGATCAAGTTCAAATTGATCTAACAGATAGTGTAAAGCCTTAAAGAAAAAGTGATCAACATCTAACCATTAAGGTATTACACTTGAACGACATGTGTCCCGGACCCACCAATGCTAAAGAAGTATAACAAAAAGGATACATGTGGAAGAATGTGGATGGTTGAACAAGATGATAGGGATACACTTTAGTTTACATGATAGATCTTTCAACGGTTAACAATCAGATAGGATCTATAGTTGGTGTGATGCCTTAAAGTCTAGATGCACGGTTTTTAGTCTTCAAGGCATCGTGAGATTGTGACGCGTGTCCCAGGCGCGCGGAAGTATGATGGCGAGGTGACAAGGATCCAGCTAGCAAAAACTGATTGGTTTATCAGAATGATAAGGATACATTTCATCTCTGTAGTTGGTTAAAATGTGAGCAACTAAGGTTTTGGTCTTTTAGCACATGGGTGAAATCGATGGTGATGACTTAATGGGGAAATAAAGATGATCAGGTTTTAAATCCAAGCCATGGGTTCATCAATAGTTAAATATCAGGCAGGATCCAAACAAATCTGTGATTGGTGTAATGCCTTAAAAAAAGATGCATGATATCTATCCATTAAGGCATCATGCCTAATCACCATGCGTTAGGCCCCACTAAAAGTCTGAGCGATGTAGGAGGAAGGATCGACAGTGGAATTTAGATTTGATCTATGGTTGTCACTTAATTGAAATGAAAACATGCAAATCTTTTATCTGGCACAAGAGTGTGACAGAGTGACATGTGTCCCAGACCCACTAGACTCTCGGCAATGAAGAAAAGGGAATTATGATAAAATCTGATTAAATTTGATGGATCAATGACAGGTGTAATGTCTTAAAGAGAAGATGCACAAATTTTACTCTTCAAGGCATTACGTGATGATGCCACGTGTCTTCGACGGACAGAGAAGCACTAATTCTACACAACTATATCGACAGGGTTTTCGAAGGTGGCAAAACATGGACTTATATGCTGACAGAACAATGCGACCTACGTGAAATGCTGGAAGATAATACATGCAAACATCCATTGATACTATGCAGAAGATAAAGGAATATCAGAGAGTGGTTAATGACATCAAATCCTCTGATCAACATCATGAAGATATTCAATGTGCCAGAGAGGATATATATTTACAGAAGAATAAATATATGGTTGAAAATATGATCGAAGTATCATAATTTATTAATAAAAAATTATTATTCTAAATTGTCCCTAAGAAATCACAAGTGATTTGTTAGTGACTATTAAATTCTAATCTCTTTTGGTCGATAATTATTTCTCAGACAAGGGTGATTAATCATTCCTTTATTATAATTAATGTTCAATTGTTGATCTTAGGATTAGGTTTTAGTTATTAAGAGACACATCGGTCTAAAGCTTATGTGTATCCTTTGAGCTACATATAAACAAGGATACCAAGACCATGTGAAAATCATTATCATTACAGTAACATATACATTATTATTTGTTCTAGTTTTGATCACAACTGCAACAGGGACTCAAATGTACTATATTCTCAAAATCAATAAAGATAAGTTTTTCTGTATCACTTGTGGAAAAAGGGTTCAATCCATTTCAGTTAGTCCTTTGCAATTATTGAAGTAATTTCAATTGCTATTTTAGATATGCTTGTGTAGAGATCTTATATGTCTTATATCATTGTTTTATCATCAAGGAGTTTTTGAGAACTTAATGTTTCTGGCTTCTTGTTCAACTGGTCTACCAACCATAGGAGTTAAATTCATTTGAACTAACAAATATATAATAGACTTAGTCTTCTCTACATCCAAAGCATTCAAATAGTTGATAGTATTAATACTGTCTTGCAAAGTTCTACATACGATTGAATTTGGATTGACTCTATCTGCCCAAGTTGATATAGGCACTGATCTAATTTAATATTGGATATAGTCATTTGGTTTATCATTTTGAGTTGTTGAGATATCCTAGCATCCATTTATTTATACATTCTTATAAAGCATTCTTACAAATCTAACAAAGCATTCAGTTTTTGTAGTTTTATGTTGTATTGATTACAATTTGATTTCTTTTAAGTGCCTTGCCATACTTGAGAAAGGAGTTTGAAGTGTTTCGATCATCTGATATAAAAATCCTTAAGAATTGAAGGATAAGTTTAAGGTATAGGCCTGCCAACCTTGGTTCTATAGAGCCAGAATTGCAGAAGTTCCAACCTTGCCTTGGTTGTGACTTGTTAGGTGGCTAAATCAATTGGGCTTCCAAGCATTAGATTGGCAAGTTCATAGGAAATCCAATATGTTGATTTGAGCACCAAGACTACCATTGTAAAATTTAAGGTAATTTTGAGAAATATATGGAGCACCTTCATGGTTCCAAAGACACTATCATGAATTCTTTTGTGGAAAGCTAGAGGGACAGTTCTGTGGTGATCAGTGGTATGGCCGTTAAGATCACCAAAAATTTGATTGTTGAGGTTACAAGTTTAAATACAAAATGCATAAAATTTTACAAAGACAAAAAGATTTCCCATAAGGCTATTCAACACTTCCCTAATGACTGAGCAGAAGCAGACAATTTGGTGAAAGACTCTGGAGGGTGTTATGATGTCAGTTACATCAAAGAATTCTAGGCGAAAATGCTGACGGTGATCACAGAGTACGTGTCTTTGGATGGGAGATACAAAAGGGCCCATTCATACCATTTCGTGTTGTTATGTCATTTCCAACATAAGGTGAGAATTTATTTCCCCTTCTACCTGTTGCAATATCTCCGTCATAGCATTACTGATCACAGGCATAAGGAAACTAAGCCCATTCTACTTGAGGGCTTGATTCTCCTGATTGTAGAACATGTCAAAAAAGTTGTGGCCTTCAGTCCATTTATTATTTCCACGAGAGACTCGGGCTCTGCTAAAGTAGGAAAAAGGTTCAGGGTGGGAGAAGATACGACATAGGCGATTGTTAAAAAGCTAAAATTTGAGAAAAATAAGGGTATGGACACTGACTCTGATGTTGAGAGTGCCAAGGGTTATGATGGTACAGACTACATCCCCCATTCCCAGTCTGATGATGAGAGTAAAGAGTCTATGTCTACTTCGGTGAGTGCCTTTGGTGAAGATGAGGTCAAAACTATGGGAGCCCATAGTGTCAAGGAGAAAGGTAAAATTCCTGAGGTTGTTGAGGAGGATGTGGGTGGCCAAAAAGTTCCTATTTTGGTCAATTACACTAGCTCAGATGAGCATGACATTCCCATCTCTCCAAATCTTGAGGTTTTTATGTATGTGCAGTCGGAGAAGAAAGTGGAAGATACTCCAGGTCACGACAATGTTGAGAAGGACCATATCCCTGCTTCTTCTAAGAACATTCCTTTCTCTAGACTTGTGGATATGCAGGAGCAGAATTTCCAGCTTCTCCAGGAGGACATGGACAACAAAATTGAGCCCCCATTTGGGGTCCTACAAACAGCAAAGGCAATGTCTTTGTACTCATTTTGACTGATGAAATGGGTATTTAAGGAAATCAAAAGTCTCTATCTAAACTTTAGAGCTCTGTCCGCTCGTGTTGATCTCATAGATTCTGGGTCGGCGAGGGATGATGGCAAACAGAACAAGGAGGATGGAAAAAATCTAAAGTCTTTGCATGACAGATTTGACATTCTGGAGAACACATTGCAAAAACATATGAAGGACAACAATATCTTCATGGGTTCTACTATGGAGTGTTTGAATTCCATTAAATGTGAGATGGACTCTGGCTCCCCCAGTGTGAATATTAATAATGATAAAGATGACAATGAAGATGCTTGTCAGGGAAAGCGCACGCGCTCAGCCAAGAAAAAGAAAATCCAAGACAGGATCTCGGAGCTGTCAGATTTCAACGCTGTAATCAAAAAGGTCACCAAAGCTAAGAAGGAAGCGGAAGGCACTCTCCTGGAGTCCGCCTAGTCCTTGCAGATCCCATATTTTTTGTTTCTTCATCTTTTGGCTTTTGGCTGCTAGAGAGTCTTGTTGGTTTCTGATTTTCTTCTCTGGTTGTCTGTTTTGTTCTGGGTTTAGCGGGCTGGGTCCCAGTCCTGTCTCTGTCTAGTCCGTTTTATGCTATCTATCTTTTTGTTTTGGATGTAAGGGGTTTCAAGTCCCCATAAAACCTTTTTTTACCAGCAATCAAAAACAAAGAAAATATCAATTATGCTTAACATAGTGAAGAGCCTTCCTCAAGTAATTTATGGAAATATCAAGAAGTTCAAATATCAAACAACCTAAGATTGACAAAAATTGATGTCAATCGAATATATTGTTAATAAAGATTAAGTAACTCCTCATCATAAATATTATTATTTAATAATTCAAAGTAAATTAAGATCTCTTTTAACTGCATAAACATTCACATAATTTGACCTTTTTGCTCCTACCCTTATAATAACTCCATAAACATAGAAATACGGAATATGGAAAGACTAAACTAAATTATGATTATAATTATTCCTAAGGGATAAGATCGAAGTAGAATCTTTTTGAAAATGTAGCTGGACATATAGTAATGTGGGAAACATGGCATAATAAGAGACGCAAGCATCAAAGTTCCTGCCTATGGTAAAGTGTTTTAAGGTGTAGTTGATGCATTTTATGTAAAATGGACGAAGTATGTCATAGAGAAAGTTTTGTCAAAACATTTTGAACATATGGTTATGAATAATTTGTAGAGAGTATAAATAAAGAAATATTTGTAGAGTATAAGTGAAGAAAAATTTGTGGTCATTGAAATCGTAAGCTTTATAGTTGTGGAAAGTTTTTTTAATAGAAGTTTTGTAAAGGAGAAATTGTGAGAAGTTTTAATTTATCATGTGTAGAATGGGGGGCATTAGTTTTCTTTTATTGTTGAAAGCATATAAAAATTTGATTTTATGATGTTGAGAGTTTATAAAGTTAACAAAACTTGCCGCTAAAAAGAACTTATTGAAACTATTTTAACATAATTTGATATAGAAGCATTTACAATAAAAAGATTTCATCAAATTTAAATTATATATTATGACTATATTGAATTGAAATTTGAACTGTATATAGCGATTGTATTCAATTGAAATTGATAGTGTTGGTGGTCTTTAAAATTTATAAATCTTTCTGAAGGTAAAAGTTTTTTCTTTGTAAAGTTGCAAATTGTAAATTGAACCTTGAATCTTGTAGTAGAATTTTTCTGGTAGAAAGTTGAAAGTTCAAAATATTTTGTAACATATGCGTGTTAGGAAAGTGGCTTCTTGTTAAAGCTTATGCCTTTTGGCGTTGCGGTCACATGTTATTGTGCAGGTTGTAAATTGGATTTTGAACTTCGTACCTCTTTCCCATGGTACAAAGTTCAAATCTTAATATGCATTTTTACGATTTTGTCAATTTTTTTCTGCGGTGGTTTTTTTGTGTGTGGCATTTTCCAAAGTCTGCTGTAAATATCCTGGGACCCACCATTGTTGTAATGTGCATGAATACATTTAAACTATTTTAAGATAATTTGATAAAGAAGCAGTTACAATAAAAAGATTTTATCAAATTAAAATTATATATTATGAGTATATTGAATTGAAATTTGAATTGTGTATAGCGATTGTATTCAATTGAAATTGGTAGTGTTGGTGGTCTTTAAAATTTATAAATCTTTTTGAAGGTAACAGTTTTTTTTTTGTAAAGTTGCAAATTGTAAATTGAACCTTGAATCTTGTAGTAGAATTTTTCCGGTACAAAGTTCAAAGTTCAAAATATTTTCTAACATATGCGTCTTAGGAAAGTGGGTTGTTGTTAAAGCTTATCCCTTTTGGCATCGTGGTTGTATGTTATTGTGCAGGTTGTAAATTGAATTTTGAACTTCATACCTCTTTCCCATGGTACAAAGTTGAAATCTTAATATGCAGTTATATGATTTTGTGAAGATTTTTTTGTGGTGGTGTTTTTGTGTGTGGCATTTTCCAAAGTTTGTTGTAAATATCCTGGGACCCACTATTGTTGTAATGTGCATGAATAAATTTAAACTATTTTAACATAATTTGATAAAGAAGCATTTACAATAAAAAGATTTCATGAAATTAAAATTATATATTATGGCTATATTGAATTGAAATTTGAATTGTCTATAGCGATTGTATTCAATTGAAATTGGTAGTGTTGCTGGTCTTTAAAATTTATAAATCTTTCTGAAGGTAACAGTTTTTTTTTTATAAAGTTGCAAATTGGAAATTGAACCTTGAATCTTGCAGTAGAATTTTTTCGATACAAAGTTGAAAGTTCAAAATATTTTGTAACATATGCGTCTTAGGAAAGTGGCTTGTTGTTAAAGCTTATTCCTTTTGGCGTCGCGGTTTCATGTTATTGTGCAGGTTGTAAATTGAATTTTGAACTTCGTACCTCTTTCCCATGGTACAAAGTTCAAATCTTAATATGCATTGTTATGATTTGTGAAGATTTTTTTGTGGTGGTGTTCTTGTGTGTGGCATTTTCCAAAGTCTGCCGTAAATATCCTAGGACCCACCATTGTTGTAATGTGCATGAATAAATTTAAACTATTTTAACATAATTTGATAAAGAAGCATTTACAATAGAAAGATTTTATCAAATTAAAATTATATATTATGACTATATTGAATTGAAATTTGAATTGTGTATAGCGATTGTATTCAATTGAAATTGGTAGTGTTGTTGGTCTTTAAAAGTTATAAATCTTTTTGAAGGTAATAGTTTTTTTTTTTCTGTATAGTTGCAAATTGTAAATTGAACCTTGAATCTTGGAGTAGAATTTTTCTGGTACAAAGTTGAAAGTTCAAAATATTTTCTAACATATGTGTCTTAGGAAAGCAGCTTCTTGTTAAAGCTTATCCCTTTTGGTGTCGCGGTCGTATGTTATTGTGCAGGTTGTAAATTGAATTTTGAACTTTGTACCTCTTTCTCATGGTACAAAGTTCAAATCTTAATATGCAGTTTTATGATTCTGTGAAGATTTTTTTGTGGTGGTTTTTTGTGTGTGGCATTTTCCAAAGTTTGTTGTAAATATCCTGGGATCCACCACTGTTGTAACGTGCATGAATAAATTTAAACTATTTTAACATAATTTGATAAAGAAGCAATTACAATAAAAAGATTTCATGAAATTAAAATTATATATTATGGCTATATCGAATTGAAATTTGAATTGTATATAGCGATTGTAGTCAATTGAAATTGGTAGTGTTGCTGGTCTTTAAAATTTATAAATCTTTTTGAAGGTTACAGTTTTTTTTTTTGTAAAGTTGCAAATTGCAAATTGAACCTTGAATCTTGTAGTAGAATTTTTGCGGTACAAAGTTCAAAGTTCAAAATATTTTCTAACATATGCGTGTTAGGAAAGTGGCTTCTTGTTAAAGCTTATTGCTTTTGGCGTTGTGGCCGCATGTTATTGTGTAGCTTGTAATTTGAATTTTGAACTTCGTACCTCTTTCCCATGGTACAAAGTTCAAATCTTAATATGCACTTTTATGATTCTGTGAAGATTTTTGTACGGTGATTTTTTTTGTGTGTGGCATTTTTTGAAGTCTGCCGTAAATATCGTCGAACCCACCATTGTTGTGATGTGCATGAATAAATTTAAACTATTTTAACATAATTTGATAAAGAAGCATTTACAATAAAAAGATTTCATCAAATTAAAATTATATATTATGACTATATTGAATTGAAATTTGAATTGTATATAGCGATTGTATTCATTTGAAATTGGTAGTGTTGGCGGTCTTTAAAATTTATAAATCTTTTTGAAGGTAACAATTTTTTTTTTGTAAAGTTGCAAATTGTAAATTGAACCTTGAATCTTGTAGTAGAATTGTTCTGGTACAAAGTTCAAAGTTCAAATTTTTTTCTAACATATGCGTCTTAGGAAAGTGGCTTTTTGTTAAAGCTTATCCCTTTTGGCATCACGGTCGTATGTTAGTGTGCAGGTTGTAAATTGAATTTTGAACTTCGCACCTCTTTCCCATGGTACAAAGTTCAAATCTTAATATGCACTGTTACGATTCTGTGAAGATTTTTCTGCGGCGGTGTTTTTTGTGTGTGGCATTTTCCAAAGTCTGTCGTAAATATCCTAGGACCTACCATTGTTGTAACATGCATGAATAAATTTAAACCTTTTTGAATCCTATTCTTTGAATTCATGTTATAGTTGAAGGTCCAGATTTTGAGAAGTGATAATGAAGAAGTAAGAGGTGGCGTGCGAAAATTTATATGGTGACGCTGAAATGATTGATGAGAGTGAAGGGATGGTTGCAAGCTCAGTTTAACATTTTTCTTTCCCAATTTGGAGTGTGAGAAATAGCTTGTTTGCAGTTATTGCAGCGTTAAAATTTATGGCGTGGTCATCATGTGAAGTTATTGGAGATCAAAGCGAAGTGTGTATATATATATATTTTTGTCCTTCTACTTTTTCATTCTATTTCATTGATTTCTGGAAGCGTCTTGGAGCAGCAAAGTAATTTTTTAGAAGGCAGGAAAATGGTGAGTTTCATAGTGACCTTGGCCTTGTTTTCCTTTAAGTTTCTACATTTTAAAAGCAAAGAGCTGTGTCTATGAGTTCCTACAACTTTTTGCTTCAATATGTCTTCCTCTGGAGTAAAATTCACAAAGGAAAATAAATTTTCCCCAATCAGTAGCTGGTTAATTGAGATGAAAGACACAGCAATAATGGACGATGATATTGAGGAAATTGTACAGAGGTTAAGGAAAATAGTTGAGGAGGCTATCTGTGTGAGGATTGTAGAAAGTGGTTTTCTTGAGGCAACTGGTTTTCTTGAGGTAGTGTTGTGCCCAGAGCTCGTGGTAGAATGCCGCAACAGATACAACCAAGCCGAGAGATGCATTAAGACAGAAAGTGGAGAAGTCTTAGTAAATGTTAATAGGCAAGTGATAATAGCTACATTTAAAATTCCACAAGCTAAGGTTTACGGAGATTGGAGTATTAGTAAAGTTGTAGTGGACTCTGAGTGTAACCAAAAAGATTATAGGAACAATATAGCAAGAGATTGGCTATTAGAGCCAGTGAAAGGGGGTTCCCGTCTGCCTAGAACACTTAAAAAAGATCTCCTATTTAGGGAGGTAAGGGATATAACAGTTATGTTGAATAGAGTCAAGGGTAATCCTGTAGGCACCAACAGGGAAGATTGGATGTATGTTTTTGTACAAGCTATTCTAGATGTTGATAATGTTGTAGATTGGGCAGAGATTATATCTGAACAATTGCATGAAGCCTTGTCAAAACCAGCCCAAACTTCAAATTTCTATATGTCTTCTTATCTTTTTTACATCCTTGCTATGTGTAGAATTTGGGATGGTCTGCCACATGAGGAATGGAATAGCAGTATGACCATCTATGAATACCATCCCCTGCTACAGAAAAGAAGAAGTCCTGTAGATTTTAAGAAGATACATGATGCCTTCATGGGCAAGTTATTTTTTGAACTAAAAGGAAAACCTAATTGCAGAATATCAGAAGAAGCTTTAAAATTTGTGAATCTTTATGGTAGTTTCTAAATTCAGTTTCCTACTTTCATCTATTTAAGGGTGGGTGGTTTCAGTGATACTCCTTTAAGACTTCCCCGATATTGTCTGGACAAGCATATTCTGCTTGAGGCAGGGAGATAGCTCCTAATGGTGGAGAACAAATATCAGGTTAAGCGGGGCGTGGTTGCCTTTTTCCCATTAGAATTGGGGTATTACAGATTTAGGTTAATGTACAACTTTGCCTTTTTGACAAATGAGTTGAAAGAGATGAATTTTCAGCCATACGAGGCAAGAAACTATTTTGATAGCAAGGGCTTTGTAGAGAGCCATTTCAGAATTGATGCTACATTCCTTCACCAACCACAATTAGAAGACTTCTGGGAAGACTGTATGGATGAAATGGAAATTAAAAAAAGGATGTATTCCAGATTTTCTCTTAAACATATTGTGTCTTTAAGGCTCTCTTTTAGCATTAAAAACATAAAAGGTGAAGATGAAGATATAATGAGCTCAGAAGAAATGGCATAAAATGCAAAAATAGCAATCAGAAGAATTGATTGGTTAGAGAATGAAGAAGATGATATAAAATATTTAAGCAAAGAAGTGTTTGAGAGGACAGATCAGTGGCTCAAAGATCAGAGGAAGAAGGTTCAAGCAACTTCAGCAGCCAAAATAAGAAGGAGCCTGAGGACTCAAAAATTTGAATGCTCTCATGTCTTGACTAATGTAGTTGAACCATTGCTTTATGCAGGTACTTCTGATCTTCCAAAAACTCATAACATTGAAGGATCAGAGTTGGTTCCTGATGACTCTGTGAAGATTACCAGGAAAAGAAGTAAAAGGTGTGGAAAAGTGAGTCATCCTATTTATATTGAACTCGATTCTGATACTGAGAAGAGCAGTGCAAAGCATTCCAAAAGATCAAAGAAAAGAAAATTATTGAGCATGAATTCAGCAGGAGCAGAAGGGTGTGGAAATATAGATTCACAAGATCCCATCACTCCAAATAATCCTGGTATTACTAGTTCTTTGAAAAATGCAACCCCTGTTTCCCCCAATTGGATGGAATTATCTGTTAATAAGAAAAAGAATATCGTTCCCACTTCTATTCCTGTGGGTGATTTGGTGAGCAAATATTTGGGAAAAACTCCAAGGATGAAGAAACCAAAGATAGAGTCTATGGTAGACATAGACCCAAATAGTGGTCATTGGGTTGCAGAGATGTTTAAGCTGAGTTGTAACAAGCCTAGTAGTGAGGTTACTGAAGAAGACTTCAACGTGGAAAAGATTGATTTGGGAGTTTCTTTGAGGGCTACAGATTTAAAGATTTTGAATTCTGCAAACAGAAAAATCAATCAGAGGGTACTCAAAGATGTTGAGGATAAAACAAAGCTAAAGGAAGCTTTGTGTGAAATGGCCAGATACATTCATAAATTGGATAACCCTATTTCCCAGCCGTTGGCAATAGTTCCTTTGAATATGGATGTGCACTCACCAGATAATGAGAAGTTTCTCAACCAAGTGCATAAAGAAAGGTCCATATCTAAAGCCTTTTACAATTTGATGGAAGAAGTGGGAAATAAAGTCATTAGCTTTGCTCAAACTGATGAAGAAGTCACCAACAGGTCTTCTGCTTTGGCGACTGTTGTAGAAGTTGTTAGGAAACTTTGGGAAACAAAAAAGGATGTCTTAGAGGTGGAAGTGAGCAGTCTAGAGGGATCTTTCACTTACGCTATAGACAAATTTCTGGCTAAGAAGGTAATACCTGGAGCTGATGCCAATTCGGTATTTTTTGCCAAAGTTAACAGCGAGTGGAAATGTAACCTTTTCGATCAAGGCATCGAAGAATCCAATCAAGTCCTTAAAGAAATCACCTGTGTTGAAGAGGAACTCGATGGTTGTGTTGCAAATTTATATAAGCTATCAAAAGGCGAAGAAAAGAATGAAGTTGATGGTGCTAAGATGAAAGAATCTTTTGCAGAAAAGGTTCAAAGACTAAAATATGTGAAGGAAATGGGAACCCGGGACTTCTCAGTCACAGGCGAGGTGCAATCACTGGTGACCTTGGGTGCGGAAAATATGAAAATGCTAGAAACTAAAATGGAGCAGTTAGAAAGCTTGACATGCATCTAGGAGCAAAGGCTCAATTTGGCTCCTCCACCAAATCAGTCGATCTTGGAGATTTTTATTGTTAATTTTGAGGATTGGACTGCCATGTGCAAAACAATCAATGATACTAGCAATACAGAGGCCGGGAAAAACTAGGCAGTTAATATATTTTTGAATAGATGGTTTCCGAGTGGTTAGGTTGTTATTTCTATTTTCCTGAAATAGATTTTTAGTTATGAAATTGAAGGGCCCTGTGTGGCTATATATTAATTTTTGAATGACCTTGTAATGGTCGGTTCTCTGTGAGCACAAAACTTATAGTTTGATATTTTAGTGGAAAACTTGGAGGTTAATGGTGTTGATTTTGATGTGAAACACATGATATTTTATCAGTTGATATTTATATAACAGATAATAGTATTTTCCTTGGATCGGTTGGTCTAATTTGTTCTTGGATGTTGGTTTCAGTTGGAATTGATATCTTACAGCTATGATCTGTTAATGTGTTTCAAGGTTAATTATCCATTCTTCAACTTTATTTCACAATATAAATCTTCTTATAATCATTTTGTGCGTTGAAGTGAAAAACCTTTCATACTTTCAAGATAAATGTATATTTTTCTTTCTGCTAGCCATTCTTTTCAAATAAATGATTTATTAAGATTGATCTTTATATAAGGTAGCTGCTCCTTTGATCGCAGAGAGTTTAGTCGTGGTTGACTAATTCAACTGTTGTATTGGTTTTTCTTCTTTTGGGCAAGAGTGTTTGAGTCTTTTAGTAATTTTAGTAAGAAGGAAAATCTATATCCTAATAGGTAGTATGGCATATATTTTTGTGAAGGACATAATGGTAAAAGATTTGACAAAAGGTACAAAGCTAATTGATTTGGTTTGAAAAATAATTGAAATAGAAGTAGGAATATAAGTCATTTCTTCTAGTAACATAGGGTCTGAGAGAAAAGTTGTGTAATGGTAATTTATTAGGAGATGTTAAAGTTTTAAAGCAATGTGCAGTGAATAGTTTGAATAGAGCATAAGCACATGAAGATATTAATACCCAGTTTAAAAACAATTGCAGAACATGTTGAATGATATATTTGAAAAGGCAAGACTTCGCCATACGGTAAGCTTGTTAATTAAGGTTCATAAGAAAAAAAAAAAAAGCTTAATATGTTGTAATGTAGTAAAGACCAAGTAACTTAGTTTTGAGAATAAGAATCCATTCATTATTGGTAATAATTGAAAACTTTTAACATTACGTGTGCATTAATTATTGAAAGAATTCACTAATAAGTATTGAATGTGTCATTGTTGCCAAAATAATTGCACATTTGATCTATGTATTAATTTATCTTCTAAATAATTTTTTAAGCAATATTATAATTTAAAAAATTGAATAAATCATAATTGAAATATAAAGAAAAATTAAATTCATTTTCTTAATGCCATATTATTTGAAACATTCATCTCAATATTATCAAATACAATGAGATACCATTATTTTGATGGTAATTGATGGTTTTTTAATAAGACTAATTCTTGTAAAGTGGTGATTTGTAGAATATTTGTTGGTTTAATGTCAATCAACAACAAAAGTTTATTTTCCAACATTTTGTAAACCTTATGCCTCGTGAATGAATTTCATGGAGTGGATTTAGTTAGAAATAGATTGACATAAGCAAGATTGAACTTATAAAAATCATTGAGGCCATACTGTAGATGTAATTTCCAAGTTTTGTATTTATTAGTACTCATATTATAGAAGAAGAAGAGTTATTAGTGGTTGTTTGGACGCGTGGAGTAATTATGGGAGCCGTTGCATTCACTGAACAATTCAAGCGCATTGTCATACTTTTTTCTAAGCTTCGACATTGTGCATTGTCATATTTTTGCATGTCTCAACATTTATGCATTATTTCGTATGTTTGGGTGGCTGTGGGAGAAAGGGACAAGTATTATGAGAAGGGGCAGGCTGGAGTGTTCACAGTTAAGAGCTTTGATCGATTATTCTGCACTTCTTTTTTCATAATTACTATTGTCACACAACCTGCATTACATGAAATTGCTCTTCACTTGACACCATTTTTCCTTTGCCACAATTTTCAGTTATAAATGGCCTCTTTCCATTAAGGACTTTCCAGAACTTTTGAATCGATCTAATTGTGGGATTGTGTAATGGATTCAATGTGAAAAGTCAGAATTTGATGATGGTTTTTTCTAGATTTTTTCTTTTCTGGTGTATAGATATTTTCTCGTGTGCCATTGAGTCAATGGTGAGGGTGATGCTAATAGAGTGTCTGTGGGTTTGGAGTGAATTTAGGGGAAGTTGTGGTGGGATTTATGGTTTATTGAGAAAGAGCTGTAGATTTTTATATAAGCAAGTTGAATGTCAATATTTTGTGTCTAAGAGCTAGAATAGACATATTACAATGGTTTGGTGTTATTTTTCCAGAATATAGGACGACCATTTAAGAGTTTAGATATGTATTCTAATGAATCTAACATCCATGTTATTATTTTCTTGGAAAGGCTGAGTCTGTTGATTGTAGGAAGAATAAATTTGGTTAGAGCAGATTGCAATAGAATGCAAAGTATGGAAATGGGCTGAAGTGGAGAGGTTAGGTATATAGAAATGTTTCTTTTGATCAAATATGCATATTATTATATTTTGTTGTAGATGATATTTTGATTATATTTTATAGTAGCATATTTTGATACTTTTACTATATTTTATAGCAATATATTTTGATATTTTTATTATATTTTATGCAAGAGATGAAATTCTCTTCGAAGGAATCATTTGAAAATAGTTGTCATAATGGGCCAGATGTGTCTACAAATCGGTGCACAAAGGTTGAACATCTAAAAGTATTTGCTTGGTCTGAAAATCCACAAGTCTTAATGATTTGAATTTTTGATATGTTTGATTCAATGATAATAAATTGTCCAATCAAATTTTGGGGCCAACTTGATACTGCCTCAACTAAGGCTCTTGTCATTTACAGTCCTACATTCATATAACATTAAATAACATTAAGAGATTATTGAATATATCCATGAACATGAAGGAAACGGGCATTCATTGAGCTCTGAAATTTCATTAATCAAACACAATAACTTTTGTACATTCATGTCACCTTAAAAGTCATAGTATATAAAGAAAACCACTTTGTCCATTTTAATCCTTAATTGATAAATCGACCTTCGAATGAATTTTGTTCACAATGGTTGTGTACATTTTAGTCTTGCTGGGAAGCACATAAGTCTGTTTTGGCCACATGAGCTCTAGCCTCTTTAAAATAAAGAGATTAAGCAATAGATATTTACTACATAAATGCACGGTATAGTATTCAGAGGAAATTGTTGTTATATAACTGGATGAATGCTTTTCAAGGTTTATTCCCAAACATAAAAATTTTAACCATATAATTCAGGTGGACTTTGAAGGAAGGTGTGGTACTAGCCAACTTAGAATACAACAATATAGGGAAAACATAGTAGAGTCATTTGCACCATAGTTTTAGCAGTGTGTGAAAATGGTTTAAATCCAAGCAACATAACGATAGACAACTTAATACAGCTATAATATAGAATATAAACACAAGTCCCTTAGTATTCAATAGGAGGTATAGAGACGATTTAAGAAAATTATATAGAACCACATTGTGGAAAACAAGAGAGTGACATTAATCTTAAATTCAAAAGTAATCTAAGCATCATAAAGCCTTGCATAGAACAATGGAAGCCCTATGTCTAGAATATCATAAAGATATGATTTATATAAATAAACTTTAGATAGGGTTTTGTTCTTTTATCATTGAGTGTAAGAAACTCAAAAATTAGTGATATCTATGTATATTGATAATCCATGATAATAGAATAAGGCTGTTTGAATTTTTGTCAACTGTAGTTCTATTATCATGGACTAGGAAGGCTTAAAATGCTAGAGGGACTTGATATGATCTATCTTGAAAATCTGGTACCTGCATAGCAATGTGTGTACTGCAGCAAAGTTAATATTGTTTAAGAAAGGCCAATGAAATGTAGACTGTGAAGCATGAAGAGTAAGAGTATAGTTACCTTGGTGATAGCAGGTTTTGCATATTGTTTGAATGTATTGGCATGGTTGTGAGCATGGTAACCATCAGAAGCATTACAAAATGGTTATAGTTTGTTTATGTAAACACAAAATTGAAGTAATCGTAGAGAGAAGTAGCAAAAAACAAAAATAGTATATGTTTGTGATCATTTAAACCTGTAAAACAATTTTGTGAGTGCATCAAAGTTAGTATTGTGTAAATATGGTGAATAAATATTAGATTTTGAAGCATAAAGAGTAACATTATACTCACCTTTGTCATTGGAGTATTTTGATTAGTCTTCAAGAAAAATGGCACGTGTGATCATGTTATTTTGGTTCAAAGTGAACTTTCCTCTGACTGTAAATTCTCGCAACATGAATATAACTTTTGATTTGTCAGTGATATAGTCCTCGTAAGTCATGTTTTTAAGAGCAGGCCAAACTTGTTCGATGATTAGTTTTTCTGTGAAACAATGGATTGTTTGGTTGTTGTCGTTTGTTATAATTATTTTGATATGTAGAACATATGTGTAGTTGACCTCTGTATCACATTTTTTGCAATGAGGTTTTTTGTCCTCCAATGTACCATAGCTTCCAAATCTATAGTTGCATGCAGGGCAGTATGCATAAAATGGATTGGAATATGCATTTGTGGGTTTTAGAAGTCCACGAACCTGTAAGAAATAGAAGAATATTATTACAATGAGAGAAAAACAAATTATGACATTGAAGAGTGTATGAAGTTTTAAATTGTTACCTCAAATGTTGTATGCAATAGTCCGTGAAGTGTCTCGATTGTTCTTTTGTCATTGAGCTTGCAAATGTATGTGGAGAGACTTGTGCGAAGAGTGTGTTTTTGATCAAGCTTTTTTGCAATGTTTCTAAGGAGCAGGGTCAGAATTTCATTCTTTTGTAATTGTTCCTGCATTTCAAAGCATAGTTGGGTAAATTTTGGATGCATATAGAGCTGCAATTGGAAAAAGTGTTAGTTTTTTTTTTTTTTTACATAAATAGAATTGAAAAGTGAAAGGGAAAATTCAAGTAGGAGTTGAGTGGAGAAGAATACCGGTGCTTTGTCCATATTAGTGTGGCCATCCTTGATATCCAAAATGTATTGAGAGCCTTTCTTGTTTGTCGCTACAACCACCACACCTATTGTTCCAATAGGGAAATTGTTTGTACTTGTGAGGAGGTGTTTTATAGTTGTGCCTGGAATGAACTTATATTCACTTAGAACTAGTTCAGTTGTCTCAATTGTGCTGGATTCTTTTAAAATCAGTATGCAATCACAATCTCCTCGATCATAATCTGTTTTGGGTGCGATTTCAAATCCTGTTATAACTATGCCCTTCCCTGGAATTATTTTTTCTTCATATGTGTGGATGAGGTTACCACCTACATTTAATGTTATATTCATGTCTCCTTTTGAGTCTGTTAAGTCGGCGCGCAAGACTTCTCGTGTCTTGGTGGCTCTATCGAGAACAACTTTGTATACGACAAGGACATCACCTTGAAAAGTTGTTCCTGCTTTTCTGGCATTTAAATCTTCAATTGTTATGAGACTTTGAGTGTTTACTTTTGTCCTGGTGCAAGTGGGGAAAGGTGATGTTCAGTTTTGAGATCTGTAAAATTTTGTAGACAATGAAAAAGTCAAATTTAATTACCTCTTTGGTACTTTTTCTTCATTTGGATCTGCTTCACTGGTTTCTGGCATTGCTGTATCCATTGTTGCTGCAGAAAACAAATATTTCCAAAATGAATTTTGATTAAAAAGATGAAGATTATCTTGTAAGGTAGGGGTTTAAGTGTACAGAGTTGTATATAATGCATTGCAGGCAATGGATTTACTTAGCAATTGTAGGACATGTAGATTATTTTATGTATTTGTTAGTATTTGTAGGTTGAATTAGATTTGGAGGCTTATATTGGTAAAGCTTATGTATCATTTGTTGTTGGATTGATGGTTTATAGTTTGTGTATAACATAGTAACTTTATAGCTGGAGAGGTTGGTTTATGAAAGTTGCAAGGTGGTCTGTCCAATATGCTTCTGTTTTATAAATGGAGCATATAATTGTGGCTGAGTTTGTCCATACATGGTCTATTAATGGTCTATTTGTTGTATGTGTATTGTTCAAGACAAAATGTATGTTGTATTGTTGCATATGTTTAATGAGCCTTGTTGTGGTTGCGTTTTGTTTGGACATGTCAATATTAAAATCGCCTATAATGAAAAGTTTTTTTTCTGTAGTGATATGTCTAACTATTTCAGTGATGACGGACATGATCTCTGTTATGGAAGCGTTGGGTCGTGCATAAAGATTAGAGACATTGAGTTCATTGGTATGGTGACGTATTGTTAATGTGATGGCTTCAACATTTGTTGTTCTATGTTGCTTTGTATTGAAGACGAATAGTTTTTTTAATGCAAGAGTTGTGATGCCATGTATATGATACATTGTATAGGCATTGTATTTTTGGAGAAGGACATTTGTATCAGGTGGAAGCAAGTGCACCTCTTGCAAGCATAAGATGTTGGTAGACATTATGTCGTGGTCATTTATAATTTCATGTTTGTGTGCATTAAAGCTATGAGTGTTTAATGTGCACAATAGTATGTGTGATGCATGATTTGAGCAGGTTTTCTTATTTTCAAGTTGCCATTGTGCATCTGATAGAAGCCGAGACATCTCGTGGTTGATTTTGGGTTTGACTTTAAAATGTTTAGAATCTAAAGGTTTCAATAGGAAAAGTGATTCAATTGCTCTTGTTCGTGAAAGTGCTGTATATGTTAATCCATGTTCTGTAATGCCAGTTGGATCAAATGTGAGGCCTACCATTGTGAGTCCTTGTGATTGATGTATTGTTTGTGCACATGCCATTTGTATTGGGAATTGTTTTCTAATTCTAATTTTGCCACTAGTGAATACTTTTGGAATGGGTCTAGCAATTCGAAGTATGGGAACCCAATCTCTGTCTATGGCTTGAATATAGTATTGAGCTAGTTTATTTCTTTGTTGCTGGCCAATTTTGGGGTCAATAAATTTTATCCAAACTATATCAAGATCTTGTTGTGTAGTATATGCCTTGAATATTCCATCTAATCCATTTACTATTCCATCTTGTGTATTGTAGTTGCCTCCAAAAATCTCGACAAGGATGTTTGGTTTTAGTGCTATTTGGGCAGGGAGAATTTCTGCATGGTTGTATAGTCGGGTTGCATTGTAGTTGTTGTCTTCATGGTCGATTGTATCTAATTTAATGAGGTTTCAAGGAACTATAGATAGCATATGATTGTTGTGTGTCTCAACATCCTTTCTCCTATAAAATAGGTATGAGAATGTTGGGTCAATGGGCTGTGGACGTAAGCAATTTTGGTTGAGGTACCAAATATCATTGATTGTTTGTATCCCTAGTCGTATTCTATTGAGAATTGAGATAAATAGTTCATCCTTTTGGCGCATTATCATTGTCAAGGAGTAGCACTTTATATTGTCTGTCCAAAAAGTGTAAGGCATTATTTCTGTTGATTTTGGTTTGTTGTGAAACACAGGAGAGTCAAGTACAGGGAGAGCTTGATATAAGTCCCCGTAGAAAATTGTATCAAGGTTACCAAAGCACACAGTAGGCAATTGCATTATATCACGCAATGGTTTGCCAATGTAGCGTAGAAATGTTGAACCTACTAATGAGATTTCGTCAATGAGGAGTACATGTAATTGGTTGTAGTTCTTTGACATTTTATCAAGTGTTTCTCTATTGAGTGGGACAAATTCAGATTTGTTGAAAGGTATATGAAAGGCTGAATGCAATGTTGTTCCACCAATGTTGTAGGCTGCTTTTCCGGTATAAGCTGTTAATAGGCCTTTAGGTTTATCTAGATCATTGTCAATGTTATTATTGTAAATGCAAATAAGAGCTTCGTAAATGGCTTTTGCAGTGAATGTCTTTCCAGTCTCGGCTCCTCCTGTCAAGAACAAATGCAATGGAGTTTTTGGGTCTTTTAACTTTTTGATAACAATGTCCTTGACTATTGCTTTTTGTTCTTTATTTAGCATTCTTCTCAATTTGAAGTAGTCATTGTTGTCAATTATTTGTAGATGTCGTGTGATTTCAAAACCTTTTGGAGGTTTGGTATTTATGGTTGTAGAGAGTGTGGCTTGCATATCTTCTTGAATGTCATATTGGTCTTCTTGTTTTCTTATTTTGTTTGCGAAGCACATGTTGTCAATTTCCCCATCATTTTTGTTTACTTCATCAATTTCTTTGTCAATGTCACCCCTTGTAGTATTTGTGTTGTAGCAAAAATTTGCATGATTCATGTGAATTATATTTTCATTTTGCAAAAAGGCTTTTTCCCAAGAGTCAAAATTTTGTTTCAATGTGGCTTCACTAATTATAAATGGCATGTACAAAACTAATTTCTCTCTACAGTGATTGTCTAAGTCCAAATATTTGTTGAAGTTAATAAACCGTATAACTTTTTGTTTAATTTTTGGCCGGAGCTTATTTCCATCTTTTTTATAGCTAGAGACAAATTTTGCAAGACATATGTGTCAAATAGTTTGTGGACGTTTTAAGTAGTGGTCCATTAGAGACTTGCATATTACATTTTCTTAGTCATCCGCTTCTTTGCTTAATTCTTTGACAGGTTTCAATATAAATGTACGGTCGTTCTCTGATCTGGTGTCAATAAATATGCATTTTCTAGAGCTGTAATTTAGTGGGAGTGAAAGAGAAAGATGAGCGGCTTGTTGTGATGACATTTGTTGCAAGTTTAATAATGCATTTCCTAGTCTTGATATCATTTTTAGTGCATCTATATTGTCATTTTGATGTTCTTTGTCTATTCTGTTAAAAGCATTTGTCATTGACTTGTCGACTTTAGCCATGTAGGAGCTACAATACATTGCTACAGCATATGCGTTAAGCACAAATTGTGCATCTGTATTTTCTTTCCAAAGTTGGGGGATTTTCTTGGCAAAGGTATTGTTCCATATCTGTGAAAGTTTTCTTTGGATGTAAAGGGTTGGTCTATTGATTGTTGATCTTAAGGCCATAATGTATTCATCTTCATTTATTTCCATTTCATTTAAGAAATTTTGGAATGTAAATGTATTATGATAACTTGCTTTTTGAAGCCTAGAAAGAATATTATTGGCAGTTGAGGTTATAGTTTTGCTTGTTTCTGGTAATGGTTCTAATATTGTTGTTTTGTGAATTGGTGGGAATGGGAAATTGTATCTGTAGGAACCTTTTTTTGATTTTTTGCATTGTTTTGTATGATGATGCTTATGCAATATGGCTATGTTTGGTTCTAAATCATCTGTTTCACATGTGATGTACTTGTTAACAAATTCTACAATGCTTGTATTGTTGTGCTTGCCATATATTGGTGCATTTTGAATCCAAATGAGGAAATTATCATGTTCATTTCCTCGATTTTGGAATTCAGTTACTGAGAAATAGTCCAATACATTTCCAAAGAATGAGTGGTCTGCAAATATCAATTTTTTAAGTGCATTTATCCTATGTCTATAGTATCTTGCACAAGTTATTGGATCTTTTTTTATGAGCTAGTATGTATGAGTCTGATTGGCTGTGTTGAAATTTTGTTTTTTTGATGAATGGTGAGAGTTGTGTAGTTCTTCGAGTGTGTTTATGAGAGAAAACTAGTTTTGTTTAGCACTAGTAAAGGTGAGGAAAAAAGTTGGTGGTCCTAGTTGTCGTATCATTGCGAATACATTTTTTTTAAGTTGTTGTGTGTAGTCAGGAGATATTCTTATTCTTTTAAAGTCGACATAACCATATCTGATTTTAGTATTTTTCTAGATTTGGTTTATGTTTGACATCTTTTGCTAATATCTTTCTTCCTTTTAGTTGGCCTTTTTGAATTCTTATACACATTGTGGATAGTACTTGTTGTATGAGTATCTTAATTGTTTTTAAAAATAGGTTGGTTGTGTGATATGTGAAACGCCTTTGTGAATGTAACAATTCCCATTGCGCAATTTTTTTGTAGCTAAAGTTTTTCAGAATCTCATTGTCATGTGGAGTGCCAAATAATAGTGTTGGAAAATTCATTTCTTCTGCATATTTGTCTTTAAATATTCCAATAGGATATTGGTCTTGCGCAGGTGCAAATTCTATTAGTTTATCTTGGATTTTATGTATATTGATGGATTCAGTGAAACCATGTATCAAAGTCTCACATGGTTCTTGTTCACTGTCACTATCTGTGTCAATTTCACTTGTAATGAGTTCAATGTTATCTTCAGTTTCATTATTGTTGTCTACAGCTTGTTTCCAATTTTCGTTCAATTGCATATCATGCATTTTGTATAATGTTGTTTTTGTCAATTCTTGAAGAGCTTGCATGATCAGATGTGGGCGTACCATGCCTTTTTGAAAGGCATTTTTGTATTCCAATCGTCTTTTGAGAGAGATAGCAATTGTTGTTGTATTTGTAATAGATAAAGGCAAATCTCTTTGGACAATGTTCGTGTCAACTGGAACATTAATAATTGAACCAATCAGGCCCATTTGAGATCTTTTGTAGCCTAGTTCCCAAATTTGCGCAAAAGCAATTCGCAGGGAAACAAGTCGCTCCTCTAATTGTGTTAACATTTGTACATATTGCAATGCATCAATGGTTCTTATATTATGCGGTGCAGCATACTTAGGAAGAATGGAATTCTTCAATGCAGCATTGCAAATTTGACAAATGGAATTTGTTAACATATTTTCAGTTGATTTGACTAATTTTTGATACGCTTGTTTTTGTTCATTTTTTAATATTCTGATGTCTTTCTTGAAACACAATAGTTGGCAAACAGTGCATGTGTATTTTGGTGTGTCTTCAATTGTTTTTTCAAATACTTCAATTGGTGATAACTTTTTTTTCCTTTTCAAAGGTAAATATTGACTTTTTTTGCAATTTCTGGAGGTTTTGATATTTGTAGATTTGTCAATCTTTGTTTGTTGCATTGGGTGTTGCAATTGAGTTCTTGTAGGCATTTTTCCCATATTGTCAATGGAAGTTGTTGGTTGCATCGGTTCATGGTTATTATTGCCTCTGATGATTTTTTTAAGCTTCCTGAGCGATGTTGGTTGTGTTTTTTTTCATGTTCTGCGTCTATATGTATTTCAGTTTTGTTGGGAATAGTTAAGTTTTTGAGATTTGTAAATCTTGCAGTTTGCATGTCATGTTTATTTGCTCTTGTTTTTTTGAGCTCTTCAAAAGTTGTTTGTTGTTGGTTTTGCGCATATACTATTGGAAATTGTACAAGTGGTTCAAAATGTCCACAAAGTGGATTAGCATCATGGAAAAGCAATGAGTATGATTCTGTATGTGATGATTTGTTGAAGTGCAAGTACTTTTTTCCTTTTGTTGATGACCAAACACATACCTATCCATTTAGCCACTTGGATATCCAATGAATACAAAATATATCTCCCCAAAGTCCAGTTTCAATTTTAGTGGTTGTTGGTTTTGCGGACAGTCGCATTCTTCGTAAATAAGTTACAATGTCCTTAACTTTATGTAACTCATATAGAGTTTGGGGATCCAATTCATTGTTGTAAGAGTCAATTGCTTCAATTTCATGTCTTTTGAGGCGGCTCAAGAAGTAATCAATAGTTTCATTGCGTAGTTCAGTTGATGTATACCTATCATGAAATAAGAACTCGAGGTGTCAAATAAGCAATCTCCGATATTGTATTTAAATGTGTTTACTCTATATAGGCCTTCTTTCTTTAGCATGTCATCAATATCACATTGTATAGTTTATCTTTTGCTTTTGTATTTTTCCACATCTACAATTTCAGGTTTTTGCATGTTCACTTTGTTTCTTGCCTCTAATGTTTTGTGAGTTATGCATTTTTTGTTGTCCATAGAGAAAGAAGAATGTTCTTATTGATAAAAGATGGTAGTAGTGTATTTTGTTGGTGCCAACTTTTTCTACTAGACATTGATATTCTAGGATGCCAAATCACCAATTAAACTTTGTCACTATAATATTTGCAAAACAAAAAGTAGTTAACTATCTGTTTGTTATATATCTGGTGTACGAGATGTTGTCATTTATATTTTATGTTTGAATATAATAATGCACATATCAACAAGAAAATAATTTACTGTTTATGAATATTAAATAGTCTACTATATTTCAGACAAAACAAGAAGAAAACAATGCCACAAAATAAGCGGTTGATATGTTACGATGTATTGTGCTGCTGACGAATTGGTTGGCTCAGTCTTTTATAAGTGTTTTTTGCTCAATTTGCAAATGTGTGGTGCTGACAAATTGGTTGGGACAGTTTTTTTAAGCACTTTTTTGCCAATTTTGCAAATGACAATGTTCCTGGCAATTTTGGAAAAGCAACAACATTTCATTAGCCATGGTTGCTGTACAAAACGCAAAATGAAATGGAAAAGTAAGTATAATTGCTTTTGTAAAATAAAATAGACTACTATTTTTTAGACAAAATAATGGAACACCTAAATGGATTCTGTGAAGATTTTATTGATTTATTTTCAGTTTGCAAGAACTGATGTTGAGAGAGGCAGCAGAATGGGCACTTGAAGGGAAATTGTAGTGTCAAGTGGAAGCAAAAATGTTTGTGCATGTGCAAGTGGATGCGGAAGAAACCCAGGTAACAAAACGCTTATCATTTGCATATTACTTTACTTTATAAATGTGTCTTATTAATCTAAAAATTTGCAACGCTGCTTAATTATACAAGAAGTCAAAGATACGAGGAAAGCAGGTAACAAAACGCTTTAATTGCCTGGAAGGCAAACCATACGATTTCTTTTTTATCTTCATGAAAATTATCGAGTTAGCTTATTTTTAGATTGAATTATTATTGTGTACGTGAAAGTGCCTGTGTTAGTATACCAAATTTGGCACTTCTTATATGAAATGGGTTGCGGGTGGTATTTGGCCCGCATAAAAAATAAATTAAATATAGGTATACCTACTATTTTTTTTCAATTTCTATTTTTTAATATTAAACAGAATTACCTGCTTCATGAGCAAGATAAGGATTCCAGAAATATAACTAGCACTAGAATATTATAGATTAAAGACTTGAAATTTTCGCATTTCTTAATTTATCTTGAATATTTCTGGATATTTCTTAATTTATCTTGAATATTTCTGGATTTATCAATATTAAATTACCAAGGTGCAAGCAATAGTTGGGGAAATGAACAATCTGACATTTTGACACATTGTTTATCTTGGCAACTTTCAATGCATAGGAGGACAATACCACAAATTGAAGAGGAAATTAGTAAGTTCATTTATAACTCTCAAAAGTTTTAAGAAGTGTTTTAACACCATTGAAGCACAAGGTCAATTTCAGTTCATAGAGAACCAAAGAAAGAGCTAGAAGAAGCTTGAAGTTTTGAACACCCTTCTTTGTACTTGTTTCAATTAATATTATTACCGAGCATTTTTTCCCCCATTAGTGAGGGTTTTCAGTATGACTATATTTTCCAATGTGTTTTTGTTAATGAATACTTTTCTAGTTGAAGACAACTTAACCACATAGTTTCTGAAGGAGTAGGAACAGTTATAAATCAGAGCATAGCAATACTTGGTAATCTGTAATACACAAAGAATAGTTTTGTAGGCATTTATGGATCAGGTAGTGTTGAGAGCATAGATAATTGCATATATGGTATACCTATATGATTTCTATATAGAGAAAAATGCACCTAAATATGATTTGTATATAGCGAAAAATGCACTCTGTCAATTGGAGAAATATGACGAGTCGAAGAAATGTTGTTCGATAGCTACCAATTTACTCAAAAAGTTTGAGCAGAAAAGTCCACGGAAGGTGCCGGAGGCCTACACAGAGATTGCGATGTTGTACCATACAATGAATGATTTTGAAGCATCGATTTCTCTGTATAAGAAAACCAGAACTTCAAAATAACAAACACTCAACGATAAATTTCAAAAACTCAGGCAAAAGATCATAATAACAACAAAGGAGTCCATGTTTAACAACAAAGGAGTCCATGTTTTTCAGCACTAAAACAACAAAACAAACTCTTATTGAATCGAACAAAAATAAAAAATAAATTACTGAACTTCTTTTAAAATTGCATTTACATTACCTATACCGCACTTCCCAGGCAAATGCGCAGATGAATCTTATCAAGCAAAATGTAAAGAGGGCAGACTACAGGGAAAAATCACTGGTACTGGAGACCTGATAGTTGAAGATGAAACAAATGTACCAAATTTGAGGCTGCCTCCGGGTTTTAAATTTTAACACTTATTAGTTCCTGCGCTCATTAATGTCATCTACGCTCATTGATGCCATCTGTGCTCATTAATGTCTCATTAAATCACTTGTACCCACCGTAAAGAAAAGCATTCTAAATGAATGACAGCTAATTTTTTGCTAATTAATCTCTTCAAAATTTAATTTTTTCATTGCCTTTTTCGGTTTCAGCCAATAGAATTCCAAATAAAATGCATTTTTTAAATTTCTTAAATATGACAGAATTGTCAAACTTTAAAATATAAAAACAATCTTCAAAAATTCTACAATTTGATTGGTTCAGATTAATTAAAACTTGAATCTAACGATTGGAATAGTTACCTGCCTATACAGGAACTAATAAAATATTATATCTAAATTTAAAATTCAAGTGAAGCAAGTCGGGAAAGAAATGTCAGTCAATGGAAAATTTTAAAAGGTATCCTATAACCGGTGAAATGATGGTTTTGGACTTAATTAGCGTGTTTAGTGTGCTGCGTGCGTTGCATGCCTTAAAATAGAATTTTAAAGCTTAAAGAAAGGGACAAGACTATGAAAGGGAGAAGACTGTTGCAAGTGGATGTTGCACGAAATGGTGCCAAATCCAGCCATTTGCGCCCAGTTCTCGTTGTGCAACAGGATAAGATATGGCTGTGCAGTACAATAGAGTGTCCTACCACCACGTGCACTCACTGGCCAGTGGCTACCCTTTCCTCCCTTCAAACCCCACTCTGAGATCAACCCTATTAAGCATCAGTACCACGTGCTAATCTCTTCAATCGAGACACTTTAGGCAATGTTTAAAGGAAAAACAATCGTTCATCTAATTCCAGCGATTGGAATGAATAGCTGGAATACATTCCTCTTTTGGACATTTATCATTTATTAATTCACGGGCTTACCTACTCCTTTTTGGCTTGCTTTAAATGGATATCATTCTATGTACTCTGCAGGTACTCCAAATATATTTGCAAACAATGGATTGTAAACTGTTCCTATCTGCTGTGGTGGTGGTGGTGTTATGCGTGGGAGCAGAGAGCATCCAACCATTCTCCTATGTGAACCAGGGAGATCTGGGAGATTATACAGTGGAGTATGGCGCTACTTACAGAGCCGCTCCGTTGTCATCCCCGGGCGGCATTTTCCAGCTGGCCTTCTTCAACACCACGCCCAATGCATTCACATTTGCCATCCGCATGGGCTACTACAGCTATGCTGAAACCATGCGTTTCGTCTGGACCCCAAACAGGCATCATCTTGTCTCCGAAAAAGCCACTCTCAACTTCACACGCAATGGAGATCTGATGCTCTTCGACGCCGATGGAACCCTAGTTTGGTCCACCAACACTTCCAACAAGGGCGTTGTGGGGATCAAACTCCGGTCCGACGGAAACATGGTGCTCTACGACAAGAAGAACAGAACAGTGTGGCAGAGCTTCGACTATCCCACTGACACTCTCATGGCAGGACAGTCATTAGACATGAGCGGAGTGAAGAGGCTGGTGAGCCGCGCTTCGGAGAAAGACGGCTCGGAGGGGCCGTACAGTTTGGTAATGGAAGCCGGCGGTTTTGCGATGTACGCCAGTTTCCCTAACCCTCTGCCGTACTGGACTCTCAGCTTCTACGACAGTGAAAGAAAGGACTTGTTCGCCATCACGCATACCTGCAAACGCCCAGTTCAGACTGTAACATTTCTCACAGACACAGAGCCGGAGAATGGGTTTCGCCAGAAGATTGAAATGAGGCTGGCCAACGTGAGCGCTCCGCCTCAACAAAGATCTCCCGAGCTCTGCAATCTTACTTCCGATGAAACCTCCACCGCTCTCTACGGATTCACCTCTCCCAGATTTAATACCACATTGTCTTTCGTCAGGCTGGATTGGGATGGCAATCTGAGAATGTATACATACTCTCCCGATATCGAATTGAATACGTGGGATATCACGTATGAGCGGTTTAAGTGCGAGAAAGGAGTGTACGGGTGCGGGCCACCCAGAAAGTGCGGATCGCTTGGGCTGTGCAACGACGGCAGTTGCGTGGGGTGTCCTAAGCCCGAGGGAGTGCAGGGGTGGAGCACTGAATGCGCTCCTCCGAAGCTTCCAAAGTGCGGCGCCGTTGGCAAGGCTTCTCTCGACTTTTACAAAGTGGTGGGGGCGGAGCATTTCTCCAACAAATATGTGGCAGGCATTGGGAAGGTTAAAGTGGAGGAGTGCAGGAAGAGGTGTTTGAGTGACTGTAAGTGCGCGGCGTTCTTCTATTGGCAGGAGTCGTCAACGTGCTTCCTGACACAGAGTCTGGATACTCTGCAGCAGCTTGGAAACAGCACGCACCTCGCATTTATCAAGTATGAAAAGAAGGTTTAGACTGTCGATCAATCTTATATGATAAATAAGGGTTAGTGCTTTTCCAGTTTGCAATTAAAATTTGAGGGTTGTGCTTTTCTAGCTTGAAACGGATGAAATAAATCAAAATCTTTTGTAGATCTAAAACAGATCATTGTGGACGAGAACAAAATTGATTTCCATTTTCTATTATGATTATAAAATATAGCCAAGTTTTTCAAACTTGCTTTAAAGAGATCGTCATTTTGTTATTTGTTTTGTATTAAATTTAAGAGATAACTTGATTACATAAATATTTATCTTTTTTGCAATAAGATTTTAATCAATCTTATATAATAGATAAGGGTTGTGTTTTTCCAAATTGCAATTGATCAAATAATTCATTTGTAGATCTAAAAACAGATCATTGTGGCCTATAAAAGAATCTATTTCCATTTTCAATTATGATTTACAAATATATACTTTCAATTCACTTTTATAAAGATATGGTATTTTTGGAATTTGTTTGTATTAAATGTAAGATATAACTTTTTACAAATTTATTATTATTTTTAATTATATTAATATATTGATCACACATTATATTCTATGTAAATAAAGATAATAATACACATCACTTATGATTGTCACCATTGTGCAAGGGCTATCTTAATCTCTAATTTTATTAAGATTATTACATGAGATATAAGCAATAAAAAAACTCTACACTTCTTATTAATCTCAATTTCTAATTGACTCTTAATAGCAAAACTTATTCTTTAGTTAATTAATTATTACTTATATTATTACTTATTATTCTTAGATTGTGGTGTGACTTTGACTCAAGTATTCAAAATTTGACATTCACAACAAACCAAAATTGACTTATTTTTAACTAATCATTATGTGCTACTCCCATACCAAAACATTCAAATTGTATCTCTAGGCTGTGTATAAAAATACATCACTCTTTAGTAACTAACCAACTTAATCACTTGTCACTTATCATCAATTATCACTTACCACCTAGAAATCAATTTTACCCTTACTATAACACCACACTCATTAACTATTTTAATTGCATTTCCACTTTGTCAACAAATTGCAAACCCTTAGTTCTTGTACTAAATTATTACATAACATTTTTTTTACAATATGTTCAAGTATAAAATTTCTCATATTTTTTCACAATCACTTCATTATCATTTATAGTGCTACTTATTGAATTCTAAATTTATAAAAAAAAAATGATTAAATTAGATTTAGTGGCGAACACACCCAAATATGTATTCATTAATACCATCATCTTTTAATAGAAATAAAGACATTCACGATAAATATGTATTTACAAGTATTGAAAGTCTGCGAACAACAAGGTTGAATCGATGTTTGAAGGTAATTTATGTGAGTAGTAGGAAAAAAATCCATAGTAAAAAAGTGACCCAAGTTAGCACACAATCACAAAACTCATAGGTTATAACTTTTCTATTTTATTTTAATCTTATATTTAACATAAGAGTCTACGTAGTAGCCTTATATTGCAATAAAAACAATCTTTAATTTTCATTCTATTTCATTATATATAATGTAACTTCTAATTTCTTCAATTTCTTTAATATTTACCCTAGATAAATGTCAAGGTCTTTTTCTTTCCTTTTATTTTTTGTGAACCTGAACTCCTTTAAAGGTTTTATTCTATGTTTTGGGTCTAAACTCCTTTAAAGGTTTTATTCTATGTTTTGGGTCTTTTTCATTCTCTAATTTTTAGATATAATATTTTAGATTGCTTGCATTTATTATTTTTTTTATCACAAAGTTTCAATCCACCTTTCCTTGTGCTCTATCATTTATATCAATTATCTTTTGAGATTCTTTTAATATCTCTTAAGGGCCCGTTTGGTTGGGGAATTGAAAAATAATGCAAATCATGGTTATCTATACCCTGGTTATGCAAACCCCGGCTATGCTTTTTTGGGACTGTTTGGTTGCCCTGGAAGATGGATTTGTAAATCCACATTCCAACAGTTAAATCGACGCAGTGCTCCGGACCCGACAAGATATATAAACCAATTTAATCATGCAAACCTTGGAGTGCACTGGACCCGACGGCGAAGTTAAAATGGCTTTAATCTCTATGAAAACCATGGAGATGAAAGTCATTCCACCTCTTCAGCAAGAATTTGGACATCCACATTTTTGCACAAATGGGGATTTGCAAATCCGTATTCACATTCAATTTAGAGGTCACCAAACAAGGAATTGCACCCCATAACCGGGTTATGGGCTGCATAACCCGGTTATGGGGTGCAACCAAACGGGCCCTAAATGATTATCAACCAAGTGTCACCTTGATTACGTTCCATTATTAGATCTTTCATTTTCACAATTATTTCAATCCTTTAGCAAATCTTTCCCTATATTAATGATGTTTTTTTGCATGCATAATGTGCACCTAAGAAGATTTTCTATATTATGATGTTCTTTATAGATTGACTACTCATTATATTTATTATATGGCCAGTAAAATAATTCTTCTTTCATCCTATTATAGTATAGTTATATCACTAGATTTATGCTCTTTTTATGTTTTATTACATGAGGAATCTAAGGATATTGGTATGTTTGATGGTGTTTATCTTCTTGATGTTCACCTCATAATATATTTAGAAGCACCCATCCATGTTAGACATCCTGTATGCACCTTTGTGACAATAATTTATATATTACCACTAAATCCTTTAATCCAAGGACCTCTATAATATGATAAATATAAATAAATATCTAGAAAACTATGAGATACATAAGCCTAACCATTGTGTATATTACTAGCATTTGTTAGCTAGAAAGTATGGTCATCCTTTTCAATATCACATGATAAAAAAAGTTAAAGTTTCACTAGTTGACACACTTTATGATGACTGTATTCCTTCCACCAATAGTGATATTTCTTCTTTTATATATTTTAGCTTATGGTGTATTGATGATGTATTTCGCAAGGAGATTCTTAATATTTGTTTTTCTTCTCATAATGTGGTCATTGATTCTTGAATTTGAATGACACTATTGATGTTAATGGTGATGTATACTATGAAGATAGATTTTAAGAATACGTTGTTTGTGATCTTATAATATATCTATAGATAAAATTTTGGACCTATATTATAAGAAATCATTTAGAGGTTATAGTCTAAGAGATTTTGTTCTCTTGTGAGTTATCTAAGGAGGAGCTACATGATGCTTATTTGGTTGTCACATTAGATAAAGATAAAATAATAACTAATATATAGTATCTAATGTTGGTGTAAATAATCTAGAAAGAAGAACCATAGCTTATATAATCAATTTTAGCTATTAGCTCATAGGCTATATAGTGTGGTGTTGTCTTCTAAAATTTGTCTCACGCTAATAACTGCTTTCTCTTAAACAACTTTTATGTTCTTGTATGTTGTTCTAGTAGGCTATGTTTTGTAACAACTTCCACATGGAGAGTTGTCTCAAGTCACTACTCATGTAAAGATTTAATCATATCTTTTTAAGAGAATCTTATAGAAAACAAGCTTCAAGCTATAATTAGATTGTTATGGCAAGTTGTCACTATCATCATTGCAAGTGGTGAACCACTATTCATTAAACAAGGGTCAATGAGTTTGACTAAAAAGTGCATAATTTTAGTTTATTGTTTAGACATTTGCACGGTAAGACACTTCTTCCAAGATGAAATAAGAAATAAAATCGATTGAGTAAATACACAATGTGCAGTGCAATACCAGTGGTACTTGATTGTGTAACCAGTGCACCACAACCACGTGCACCACTTGCATTTTGAAACAACTTAGGAGAAATTAATCACATTATCTTTAGCCGATAGACTTTCCCTGCAAGATCGCTCGCGTTCGTACAGGGAAAAACCTGTCTCGTGCTTAAAACCAGCAAAAATCCAATTTTTGTGATAGGGAAGTGGGAAGCATGCAAATTTTAAACAATGTTAGACTGTTGTGAAATGGTTTTGCAAGATAGTTTGAGATTTTATTTTTTATTTTTTATTTTCGGATAGGCACAGATGCAGCACTCCTCAAGAAAAGTACCCTTGCACATGTACGTGAGCAATTAGAATTCAATGCAATTGTAGCTCATAATGTTGGAAATGGATTTTTTTCATAAGTTTTATGTCTTGAGTGAGGGGGCAGGTGGTGTCACTGATGAGCCACGGGAACCCCATTGGATACGGTAAAGGTAGTAGATTGGTGAGATGTAGAACTTTACGCCAGACAATTGAATATGCTTGGAAGTATCTAGGAGCTTTTTCCCGAAATCATTTTTCCTAATGACCACTAATGGTAATGCTAAAAGAAAATGGCACTCCCGCTACTAATCCAAAGGCCGCCAAAGAGAATGGGACTCCTGCAGCTAAGCTGAAGGCTGATAAGGGAAAGGGCGCCTTAAAGAAAATGGGACCTCCATTGCTAAGCCAAAAGAATCTAAGTAAAATGGTATTTCAGCTAGTAAGCCAAAGGTCACAAAGTTGGCCACAAGTGACAGTCTTATCAGGTCGCCTATCCCCAAGGCCCAAGTGTAGAGAAAATAGTCTTGGCAGTGCGAGGACATGGTTAGTTTTACTCCAAGTGCTTCCACGTTTACCATTCTCATGAGAGTGACACAGACAAAATAAATTCTTTCAACTAAATTGCATTCTAAGATTGGCTCTCAATTGAGATAAATATCACAGGGATTATCTTTAAAATGGACAGTGCCCGCACATAGAGTAAAACATATTGTAATAGGAATGATCGTGCAGGGTAAGAAACAGAGTAGAAAATCATCTCTGGCTATGTAATTTTTTGACAAATTTTAAAGCCGATTACTATATTTTACTTTTGTCCACAATGTTTGTTACATATGAACGAGTACTACCTTGTGAAGAAAAGACTACTAGAACTCTTTCATTTACAACTCTACTTTTTACGATATTAATTAATTCTTTTAATCTGAATCTTCGAATTTTACAATATAAATGTTTGGGCAGGTGAATTGTAGGTTACAATAGTGGGTGGTGGGAAGGAGCTGGCGGCTTACATCGGTTTCTATAGTAGATAAATATGATGCAGTGTATATATCTTCTCTCTGATACTGGGTACTATTCTTTCTTAAACTCCATTTACGATTCTCTTCATCTACTTTTTGTATCTCATCAAGTGTCTATATTCATTAATTTTTTCCTAAGATGATAAGCTTCAGAGTCAAAAAAATTTAGCTGGACACAACCACATTTGTTGTCAAATACACATTTTTTATTTATTTCTGACGAAATACCCTGTTTCTAGACCCGGTTTTGATTTAGATATGACCAAGAATGGTTGATTGGTAATCGAAAACCTAAAACATTCCTTTGCTTCTCGATTTTTCCTCCTTTTATTTTCAAGAAATGGTTGCATACTTTTCCCTGATTTGTTCATTTAATTGAAATGAAATGTTCTTTCCACTCAAGTAGGAAGACAATTCTTTTAAGTCTACCTAGACGTTTCCAGATTGCCCTGCACCTTCTTGAGTGTTTTGAAGTGGGACATTCATGTTTTATATTAATTTAGAAGGCAAATACTAACCTTCAACACATATTTTTAAAATGAAGAAATTGGTTTGACAATAGGAGTGCGATGATCGTCAGATAAACTCAGCTTTGCTTCCCCCATCATATTCTTGAGGTGACATTTTTGGCCCTTTGGTTAGCATAATTCATGCACAGGAAGATAAGGGCTATCTCAATGAAAGGAAAGAAATTATAACGACAAGAATTATATAGGCCAACACTCTGTTAATTTCACAGGGCCTTGTGCTCTGCTCCAAGAAATAACACTATAGCATACCATTCTACCAAACCCAAGCTTGTTGTTGGTGTGAAGGATTGTCACATTTTCAATAACCAGTTCTAAATTCAATCACGTTGGTTAGTCTTGCTAAAGCATCTATACCTTTTGTATCAGTTTTGTCCTTCTACAATGTCTCAGTAAGTGGACTCAACCCCTCTACCATTCCCCCATCCCTGTTGTTTCCTTGCTCAATTTCTAGTACAACATCATTATCGCCAACAAAATCTAACATTTCTTAATATATTTTGGTTGGTCCAGCCATTTTATATTCATAGTTTCGAACAACAAAAAAACATCTATTCAAGTTTTTGTTACTATGAATGGGATTTCATTTCATCTAAAATATTGAGACATTTCTGCCTCATCTTTTCACCTTCTCACCCTAGTTTCTGGTAAAGATGACAAGATAACCATTAATTGATTATTATATTTGAGAAATGATGATTTATCAGTTCAGGTCTCTCTCAACACATTCAGATATAGCGAACATTTCTCCCAATTATCAAAGCTCTCAAAAAATACAGACAGATCGAGGTACAATGCTAAATCTCCTAAAGCATTGATTGAAAATGTTTGTAGGAATTTTCATCTGCATAATGGGTAGAAGATTTCCATAAACTACAAACTATGAGCTAGATTTTGAAGTCGAACAAAATCAAAATGACACCTCCAATGGTGTGATCCAATTCCAAGTGAACACCAATAACATCCCTTTTTGAGATGTTTGGTTTCAACCTATAACTTCACAAAAGGGCTATGTTACAGTGGGCACATTGCATATGTTACTAATTTCACTGAATGAGGTGACTTAAACCACATGTAATCCTATCATACTCAAAACAAAATCTATTTAGCGGAAGGATTAAAGAAAATTGAATTTTACATCTCAAGCCCTGCACAATATATCTATTAAAAATATTAAACTGCTTTATATCTAAGAAAATTGAATTTTACATCTCAAGCCCTGCACAATATATCTATTAAAAATATTAAACTGCTTTATATCTATTTGGCATGACCCGTTGACTTAAAAGACACACCTTGTTAACTAAAAACATCTAAAAGAACAAATGAAAAGAGATCGGACTACTCAAAGTTGAGCACATCCAGTGCTACTCTTCAACATGTAATTCTCAAATCAAATTTAGTTGAATCTATAAAATAGTAAATCAACTTGAGCACAAGGATCAAAGTTAATGAAAACTGTCATCTCACGACATTATCTCACCTCTTTAGCTACATGTTTTATCATTTTTATAGCATGCAGTATCCCCTAGTTTATTATTTTTTGTTATTCTTAATTGTGCAATAAAGTTTAAAATATGGTTGTACAATGGAGTCTTACAAATTTTCAAGAGAACAATATGTATGCTAGACTATAACATGAGTTGAATAATAGCATAACATGTTAATGTTCATGTATTAAGTTTTCAGTTGGAGGTAGAGATATTTTCTACTGGTGGAATGCTCCCTCTCATAGAGTAACCAGGAAGATAAGATTCTGCCTAAAAGGGCCCGTTTGGGTACTGGAATACCATATCATGGATATGGTCAATTCAGGAAGATGCTGCATATTCAGGTAGATGCTTATCCTCAAAATGAAATTCGGAATATGGTCTGACCCGTTTGGTTCACCCGGAAGATGAATGAGAAGATGCATTAAGGAATTTTAATTCTTTATTTTTTAATTTCTTTGAATATGATGTGTATATATGTGTGTATATATA
>MU223613.1:110745-130055 GCA_018584345.1 Thuja plicata
TATAATCTAATCTAATATATAATATATAATCTAATATTATATATATAATATATAATATCAAAAAATGAGAGGGAGAAAGGGGTTGAAAACAAATTTAGAGGGAGAAAGGGGAGGGAAACTTCAAAATTCAAAATTCTGTCGGGATTTTCAGGTACCTGATTAGGCTCGGTATTGCTTTGTGCACCAAACCTACCTGGTCAGCTCTTCAAATGTCCCAAAAATGTGTTTTCCCCCTGTTTCTCTGAGTTTCAGACTTCGACCATGTAGCTGACGACTTTTTCTTCACCCAAAATTGAAGAAATGAAAAGGGTATTTTAAGGAGATTAT
The DNA here is from genome assembly GCA_018584345.1 of Thuja plicata. Lineage (NCBI taxonomy): Eukaryota > Viridiplantae > Streptophyta > Pinopsida > Cupressales > Cupressaceae > Thuja > Thuja plicata. The sequence continues at coordinate 111,073 of MU223613.1, forward strand.
CAGCTATCTATCAATATATTTGCTGTCAAATTTTGAATTCGGTAAGTAATTATTAGTTATTTTCTAATTGAGTTACCTCTAAAGTGTTGATTTGCATATTGATTGAAAAATGGCTATAACTTTCAGACGGTATAACATTTTTGAAATTCAAAGAATGCGTCACATTCTATGCTTTGCCTACTATAAGGGATTTTTATTTTTTGAATTTGGTAAAGTTTTCAATGAGTTAAGGTGGTCAATCACGGGAGTTTTTTTAATCTAAAAATTTTGTAGTAGAAAATTCATAATTAATTATTTTTTTGGAATAAAATTACACAAAAATATGCGTCACATCCGGGCATGAGTCTACTATGTATATCTAAAAGCTTATAAAAAATTATTTTCATTTGATCATGATTAAGGTGGTTAGACATACACCTACTTCTTCTTTTTTTCCTGAAATTTTTGTAATACTGCACTGAAATCTATACTTTTCACCAATTATATTAATATTTTTTTAGAAAAGGCCTAGTAGTTTAGAAACTACATTAAATTTCCTATAGATTCTATTCTTACAACTTTTTGGTATTAGGTTGATAGCTAGTTCAAATTTTCACGTCAAATTGACTAACCCTGATTTGCTGATTTTTCATTGCCACTTAAGGGCATAGTTTGGCCCCTCATGATCTTGCACATACCCACCTTCTAAGGATTTAGCAAAATAAAAATGTGTTTCTCTTCAGGATATAGCAACTTATGTGCGTTACCTTCTGAGGATTTAGAAAAATAAAAATAAAAATGTGTGTCTCTTCACGATTTAGCAACTTATGAGCGTTACCTTCCGAGGATTTAGCATGTTGTAAAATGTAAACTATAGTATAAGGGAGACCCTATATATGCCCCCATCCTTATCATTAATACCCACTAGGAAGGATAAGGAAGATAAATTGGATACCTACTTCACAAGGTAAGGAGATATCCTGTTAGTAACAATATACACTATATCCTTAGCAAAGAGTATTGACCCTTACCTCTAAGAGCATAGATAATTGTGAAAAGGATATGTCACATATGGAAAAAGGATCCTCAAAGAGGAAGAGGTATTATCAGCAAGACCCCCACCATAGAGGATTTCTTAGGATAAAATGTCATCTTCTAAAGAAAAGAGGGACCAACAATTCGATCATCAAGCCCCCTGCGATCAAGAGGAAGAGGAATCTCAGAGTGAAGGAATCAAACTCTAACCTAAAGCAAGGGAAAGAGTTTATAAAGAAAATAATTTGAAAAATAAAGAAGAGGTGATGACCTATGACAATCACCTCTCATATAAGAAGGTATCCATAGCCCAAAACATAGATCTTTATAAGATGATAATGTTGTAGAATAAACAAATGCCAATAAGCTAGGGAAAAAAGATCCTTAGATAGGGGAAGAGGGAAAATACCTTGCCCCCAGGAATGAAAGCAAGGGATATACCAAATTATATCAAGAGATGTTTGTAACAAATATATATAAAACAAATGTCCTAGAAAAGATATCATGAATGATTATGAGTGAAGAAAGTATGTACCATAATAGAAAATTATAGGGATATAATATAGAAAGAATAACTGATTAAACTCAAAACAAAATACATGCTAAGAGCATAATGGATCCTAGAAGATTGGAAGGAAATCCCTCTTTACCCCTAGTTAAGAGATAAGAGGAGAAAAAATGATTTAAATAATAGAAGAATGAGGGGAATGCCCTATATCAAAATTATGAAGAAATTGTAATATTGCACGAGAATGAGATATAATTCCTAAAGCGGCTCTTTCTCTAACATATAGCTTGAAATGTACACAACCAGAAAGGAAATGTGTATTAATATAATGAAAAGGACATATTTATTTAGAGAGAGAATTTTTTGTCATAGGTTTGAAGATTTCTTTATTAGAATTCATTAACTGAACATACACTTTCTTAGCCACATCTTGAGGAGTATCAAGGTGATCTAAGGAAGGTGTTGGAAGAAGAACATGAAGAGGAGGACGGCAGTTAAAATCAACCACCTTGATTTGAGAAGGCGGGAAGCCTATACCATGCATATCTTGTTTAGGGGATGAATGTATCGGGTTTTTAACGCCATCTTCATTAACACCAAGCCCTAAACCCTTATAGCCTTGTTTATCCACCATAGTGTATCCAGTAGTGTACATATCTTGCAAAGCTTATACAGGAGATGATTGATTATTGTGTTCATGATAAAATGTTGTGTATCGTGGAATGATAGGTTTAGAAGAGGTTTCTTTTTTCTTCCCCTTAATATCATCATGAATCGGATAAGAAGGGGAAGGTAAATGAAACAATTCTTGTATATTTGCATCATGAACCCTAGTTTGAGCCCCATCATAAGTGTGGGAAGAACTAGCCATAGAAGATGGAGAAATAGGAATAGGAATATTATGAATAGGATTAGGAAGGATAGGATGAGGATTATGAGGATTAGGACCTAGATTATGAATAATAGGATTAGGATTAGGAAGATTAGTAAATGGGGTATCATCTACCCAATTATTCACATGATCCAAAAGTGCAATAAGTCCACTACACAAATCTTTAATGAAAGTTTTGAAAGTGGGAAGATTAGTATTAGTTAATCTCATAATAGCATGAGCAAGTGAAACATGAAGAGTAAAAAACATGATGAAATGGATGATACTTTCATAAACATCATAAGTACTATAAAGAGATTCTAAAAGAAGAATAATGAGGAAAATAACCATACACCAAAGCATCTTAAAGATTCTCACAATGAATGAAATGCAAGAAATTTTTTTGTATTTTTATGAGTATGTAGATTTTGTTATTTGTATTTTAAAATGAAAGAGCATAAAAGAAAACTATTTTAGTATACATGCAAAAGCTAGTCTCTAAGGAAAATAGGCAAAGCATCTAACACCAAAAAGAATGCGTTGTCTATCGCGGGTTCACCAAAATGTAACATAAGAAATAGATGTCTTTAAAATGTAAGGGGTAAATATGAAATATACGATAAGAAATGTGTGGGGGAGAGAAGATGTTCCTTTTATCCTTAAATACACAAAGGAAGGATCCAAACTGATTAACCCCAAAGGAAGGATCAATGCATAAATGAATCAATTGATTGGAAATGAGAGTAAAGAGGAAGACCTTAGATTCTATTTTATAGAAAAGAATGTGTGATAGATTTAGGAAGATTAAAAACTTTAATTAAAATGAATTGAAGAAAAGTACTAACCTCAAAATGCTACAAATCTGAAGAATGATGTTTTCGGGTGTCTGCACTAAGTTTCTGGAAAATATTCAATCGAATTTGGAATAGAAACACAGAGACAGAAAAAACCCAGAAATATTTTTCTGATCTGACTCAGTTCTGATTTTGACCCTCAAGTCAATGTCACATTTGACCCAGAATTTCTGATTCTGACCCAAAAGTTCTGATTCTGACCTTGAAAAAAATGTCAATTCTGACCAAGAAATGAATGTCGATTCTGACCCATAATTTCTGATTCTGACCTGTACAGTCTGACGGAAATTCTTTTTCTAGATCCTGATAGTTCGTCGAAAAGGGTATCTGAATCTGCACTCCTACTCGTCTTTCTGAACCTATCCCTGCAAGAAAAATGGTTTGTTTTTTGGGGGGAGGGGTTTACCTTGGTCAAACCCCGATTTAGGAATTAACCTTGAAATCAATAATTGAAATAAAGAATGCTAGCAAGTAGTAGAAGTAGATCTAATAATGAAGCTATGATATTCAATAGATATGCAATTGTATTTCAAATGTAAACAAGTATGTAAATATGAAAGCTTGGACTCAATATTAGAAACCATAAACCTCCATGATTATATGCCTGGAATCCACCTTGAAGAGAGAATTAATGAATCCCGAGGATGCACAAAGGATCTTGAAGGAAGATCACACCACCATGATGGATAGATCTAGGGTTTGAAGGATGAATCTTGAATGCTTGAACCAAATCCCTTCAAAGGCTTGAATGATTGAATCCTTGATCTACAATGGATAACTTGAATGCTTGAGATTTTACATGTAAAATCTTTGGCATTCAAATCTTTTTTTTTCACATAGAGAAAATGAGAGGAGAAAACTTCCTTATATATGAATCTAGGGCACAATCTTCTAGAGAGGCATACATAAGAGAATTAAATTTTAATTATTCCTATATCTCTAGAAGAGGACCTATATTAAATATAATTTTAAGAGTCGTCGCTCGAAAACCAAAACAGCCAACCCGGAAGTGGGAAATGAACTTGTAATGACCCCCGGCAGCCGCCAAACTTTCAAACTAGAAAGGGGGACCTGGGTTGAAATCAAGGTCAACCTTGACCTAGGTCAAGTTTGAGATTGAGCCTAGGTCAAGTTCAAGGTCGACCTTGACCCAAGGAGTCAAAACCCCTGGAAAATGTGCCAGATGGGTTAGATAGTATTTGGAGAGGCACAATCAAGGTCCCAAACAGGCACAAAAGTAGGAGAGGATGCAACAATGAGGGGACAATATGATGATGGTCACAAAAACCCCCTAAGGAGAGGTAAACATTCTTAACATGGAAGTGCTTCTATTTTAAGATGATACACATCTAATAGTGAAAAATAGAAGTTGGTGCTTTTATGGACTGCATTTTTGGCTACATGAATTTTTGAATCATCTAGTAAGATTGATATCCACTAGATATTATACATACAACAACCACTAATCATCTTGTTTCAAAAAAAATTGTAGTTTTGGCTTTTACCAAGTGGCACTAGAAATTTGGGTAGTTTCAATACCATTTCCACGTCGAGGTATGTTATTTTGTGATCTATCACTTGGCTTCACCTTCAATACCTTGTCGATAGTCGCTCACTCCTTTCAATGCTCATCATAGGACATTGAGATATCTATGCAAAATACCTAGGAAAAATGTAGCTTATACAGGTACCTTCTTACATTGCTTCAACAATTACTATACCATATTCTTCACCAACTCATATCTCAATCATAAGTGCACATGACAAAACAATGCTCGAGAAGTATTATTATGATTATGCAAGAACATTTATACAATGAGGAATACATTTATGTAATGGGTAATGACATGGAATAATAACTAGCCAGTAACCACATAGTGGAAAATGGAATAGTTCCACTAATTCTTTATATTTTATCATATTTTATGTATCTTTAATTATAAATTATGGAAACACAAACAAGGCATTTGAATAAGATGCAAAATATATTATTATATGATTCCACATCTTAACATAAAATAACTAGTAAAGGTTTTCTTAGGCATTTCATTTACATTAACTTACAAGTTCAAAAATAAGTGTATAACTTGAGATTACAACTTGGGCAAGATCATAGTATACGAGCAAACATATTTTTTTGGAGTAATCAATCAAACTAGTGTATTTTTCAATAGACATATAAACTTAAAGTACATGTTTCTTTAACAATACCTAATGATTGCAATCAAATTCAATATCAAAACCATGACTACTACTAAATTTTATTATATGAATGCATAGATCATCACTTAGATGAGATAAGTATCCAAGTGTCATTTCAATTTTTCTCTATTTCTTATGTATTCAAACTAATTCATTCATGGTAGATCTTAGAAATTATGTTTTTATTCAGATTAGTATGAACTTAAAAGATAAAAATACCTTTAACTTTTAATTTTATTAAAGTGAATCAAGGATGATTACACATATTATTTAGTAGTGCATCAAGATAATTAAACAAGCATGGAGGAAATAGGTATCCAAACCGAAAAATATATATTTTAATTTAAAAGAATTCTCACATAGATGCCTTTTATTTTCATTTAGATAGGGGAAATGTATAGAGAGATAAGATAAGGATTCGGTGTTCTTCTTCTACTTTATGAAATATTTTAAAATAGATATTTATACTAGTATATTTTCATATAGGTTGCATGTATATGCTAATGAGTGTCCAAATATTATGATAATATATGTCAAACTTGTACGGTTCCAATTGTATTGAACATTGTAGCATATATGCCACCATGTGTTGGATGCATATATTACTAAATTTGTAAGATCATACTCCATGATGCAGAGAAGAGTATGTGGTTAACATGTGTGGTAGTATGGAATGCAATTGTTCATGCTATATATTTCACACATATATTGTATAATTAGAAATCAACATGTGCAATCATATGCTACAAGCTTCACATCAACAATGTTGAAAAATTACGTGTGAGAATTGTACATAGAGTCCTAAGGATAATATTGTGCATGTGTAGGTGAGCTACATGTTGTGTGCATTGGTAAAGGCTTAATACACTAATGATACTCGAAAAAACCTTTGTAGGGTTTTCCTATTTTATTGATCTTCATTCGGTAAACTTAGTTTTGTTCAACCACTTTATTTTCCTTATGAGATTTAATTGACCCTTTTTATTTTTAAATTTTATCATCTTTGATTTTATGAAGTCAAATATATTAATATTTTTTATTCTATATCAATATCTATATTTTTTTCTTCTTTTATTGTATGTGAAGATCTTGAAACCTATTCTCATCTTTGACTAGGACATAGCCCTAGTGTGAATTATAACATGATCATGAATCAAGTGGAAGAAGCCATTTTAGAGAACATTACTAATGTGGAGGATAATTTTTGACCATGATGCTCATGTATACCAAATGTGATGTAGGATCATATTGTCTCCTTGGTAATCTTGCATCATCCAAAAACATTTGTTTAACTGGTGCATCTTTGTTACCAGTTTTGTGTTATTTTTTGTTCTTGGTTACTGGTTGGGTGATTGTAATCTCGATGGAGTTCTATTGATCTTCTATGGTTGCACTCATGATATGGTGTTCATGGGTTCAATGAGAATCTTTTCCTATAATTGCAAATCATTTGGAGTTATCACACTTGATTTATGATGGATTATGTGACTGGGTTTGAGAAGAAGTTTCTAATTACAGGCAATTTTCTGAGATTCTATGATCGGTCGAGCCGTGGAGGTTTTTGGTAAGAGAAATGAAACGGGTTTGTTCATTGCATTTCGTAGAGTCGAATTCTATGATGGCTCTTCTCGAGGTGAGGTGGTTTGAGAGATCATGTTGATTCTCTTTCAGTTTTTTGTTGTTCTTCATGACACTTATTTAGTGAGTTTACCAGTTGATTGATGGAGGTTATGATCGATATTTGCAGCCGTTGGAGATGAATGGTGTAATTTTCTAGAAGGATCTATTGTCTTTCTAACTTGGGTATTGGATAGATCCTTGTGAAATAATTAAATGTGATATTTAATTTGGGATTAGGCTGACCTGGTCTAATACAATTGTCTTGGGATATATAATTGTTTGTTAGGCTCACCTATCGGTGGTTGTATACAAATGTAATGTTTTGTAATGTGTAGAGGGATCTAGAGAGGTCTGAGAGGAGCTAGTAGAATCCTTAGGGATGATAGTTTTGAGATGTAGCATCTTAGAATGTAGTTTTGAGTTGAGTTTCTTTGTATTTGGTCATAACCGAGAAGGCCTTACAGTTCGACATGTATGAAGAAATTTTGATGAATAAAGCTATTGTCTTAGTTCAAAGCTTGATGTACTTTGTTATTTCCGCTATGTTAAATCTTCCTGAAAGGCTGCACATCTCCATTGGGGATTTCTTTGTCCTTCACTACGTCAAATGGTATAAGAGCCTAGGTTTGGATCTTGTGGTGACTTCGACCTGAAGTTCTAGACTTGTGGTGTTCTGGTGGTGTTTTTATGAGGTGGCAGAGATCCAATCTGACTCGCATCAGCAAAGGATTTTCACAAGATATCTGAGAAGATGATTTGTTTTTTTTGTTGAGTTGTTCTTGAGAACTAGAGTTTTGCAAGGGTTAGGGTATCATCTTTGGTGAATCAAATCACCGGTTTGAGGTAATTACACCTAAGATTTGGAAGGATGCCACTGAGAATGAACCCTAGATTGATGGAGTAGATAAAGGAAGGTATTCGAGATGAGATTAGGAATGAGATGACTGGTTTAAGGAATGAGGTCATGGAAGGGATTAGGACTGTTGTTGCTGGATTGAGTAGGAATCCTAGATCTAATGATGGTTTTGAGGAAACTATAAAGGGATTTGGATATGCAGATGTTGCTAGATCTATTGGGAGTGATGGATCTTATCGGTTGGTGAGACCTATAGAAAGGCTTGGTGTGGGTTAGAGGTTGGAAGTATCTAAATTCTTAGGTACATTGAATCCAAAAGGACCGATTGATTGGATAGGTTAGTTGGAAGATTACTTTGAGTTAGAAGACATCCAAAACCCTTGGAGAGTAAGGTTTCTTGTAGACAAAGTTGAAAGGATGTGCATCCTTGCACAGTGGAAAGAATTGCAGAAGGATAGAAAGAAAGAAGGTAAAATGAAGATCACCCGGTGGTGGCTGAAGGTTGCATAGTTGAAAGTTAAATTCATACCCGAGGACTAGGAATTGGAGTTGTTTGAAAGGTTGCAAAACCCGAAGCAAAAGAAACTGAGTGTGAAGGATTATACTAAAGAATTTTACAAGGTAATTGTATAGTTGAAAAATGGAAGCACTTCCATTGTAGACTGGTTTAGCCTTCTGAGTAAGTGGTTTGGGGTCATGTCAAGTGCCTTGAATGGGTCTCTAACTTGGATCTGGCATTTTCCCTAATTCTGCCCCATTTCCCACTATTCCCAGCCTATTTCTGGCATCCTAAACTACAAAATGGGATTTTTGCCTCAAGGTCAAGGTCGACCTTTTTGGGTCAAGGTCAAAATATTTGGGTCAAGGTTGACCTTTTTGGGTCAAATTCTAGATTTCTAGGATTTTTGGATCTCGGGCTTCGAAAAATTTTAATTCCCGCTTCTGGGTCGGCTGTTTCGGTCTTTGAAGAAATGATTATTAAATTATATTTAATATAGGTCCACTTCTAAGGGTATAGATCTAATGGGAATTTAATTCTCCTATGTAGTCCTCTCTAGAAGATTGTGTTGTAGATTTGTATATAAGAAAGCTTTCTCCTCTTATTTTCTCTAAGACTTGAGAACCATCATCAAGAATAATCACAAGCACTCAAGACTTGAAGAGACAAGCTAAGAAGAAATATTTGAAGCAAGCATCCATTCTCAAGCATTCAAGCATTCGGTTCATCAAGGAGATCCATTGGTTTCCATTGAAGGATTCAAGCTCCATGGAGCCCTCTTGTTGAAGATTTCTTCATCCACATTCCACCAAGCCTCTTCCTCTTCTAAGATCCATTCAAGATTGGTGTTGAAGATCTACAAGCAATTGATTGAAGACATCATACATTCTGCATTCTACTTTCTACATCCTTGTTGGTGCATACATACTTTTGGTTTCACGGATTCGAATCCGCCACAAGGACTTCTACAAGCAAGGTGAATTTGTTTATTTACTTTGTTTTACTTATGCAATTTCAATTATACTTTGAGGTTAATTCCAAAACTAGGGTTTGACCAAGGTAAAACCCTCCCCCCCAACAAACAAACAATTTTTATTGCAAGTATAGGTTCAGGACAACGAATTAAAGTGCAAACCTGGATACACTTTTTCGGAAAACTTTCGGGATCCGTGAACAAATTTTCTGTCAGAGCTATGCAAGTCAAAGTCGACATTTTTGGGTCAAGCATGACATTTTGGGGTCAAGGTCGACCTTGACCTAGGTCAAGGATGACCTCAACCCTGACCTAGGTCAGAATCAGAAATTCTGGATCAAGGTCAACATTCTCAACTAGGTCAAAATTGACCTTTCTCAGAAAAGAAAATGAATTTTGGGTTTTGTAGATCTCGCAGTTTTGGTTAAGGAGAACAAAAATCAATAGTTTCCGAGACCATCTGACAGGGTTTTCAACAAGTTATTTTTCATAGGTAATTATTTTATTCCATTTTCCTTTGCAATCATTTCCAGATTTACACCCCTTCTCAACTACAATTAAATGTATATGGAAAATATGTGGATAGGGACACTTCTATGAGCAAATCTTCATTGTTCTAAACCCTATCCATATTTTCTACCTTACAATAATCATTAGGTCTAGTCATAGAGAAATTTCCAAAGAGATGAGTATGTTGAAGATTGGATTAGTTGAGAAGGCTTATCAGTATTCCCTGAAGGAAGAAGACAAGTTTAATAGGAAACATCAGAATAACTCTAGAGGAAGAGAGAAGCAAGCTGATGGTGGTGATAAGAGAAAGCAAGATGTTGATGTGGAAGCTAAACTGGTTGCACCTAAGGGAATTAATGTTGGTAAAGATTTCAAGGGTACTTTCTTTAAGTGTGGATTGAAATGACACAGGGCATTTCATTGTAAGGAATTCAAGAGAGTTTCTTTTGTGGGTGAAGAAGGTGGACCATCTACTGGTGAATTTGACATTGTTCCTGGAAATGGGGAAACTCTTATAATTCAAACATTGAAGGTGAATAAGGAGGTGGAACCTTGTCAATGGAAGAGTTTATTGAGGACTAGATGCAAGGTTGGAAGTAAGTGTTGTAAGGTGATAGTGGATAGTGGTAGCACTGATAACATAGTTTCTGAGGAGATGGTGCAAAATATTGTTTTGAGAAGACTTGGGCATCATAGTCCTTATAGGATTGGTTGGTTGCATGATGATCATGTGGTGTAAGTAAGGGAATAGTGCATGATAAACTTTTGCATTGGTTGTTATATAGATGTAGAATTATGTGAGATAGTGTTTATGAGTTCATGTCATGTTTTACTTGGTAAATCTTGGGAGTATGATAGAGAGGTTATTCACAATTGTAGACAAAACAAAATTACCATTAGGAAGGATGGTAAGAGGTGTAGATTGACTCCTTTCATGGATAAGGAGAAGGAGGTGAAGAATCTGAGTCTTTGCAGAAGGTATGAGTTTAGAGAAGGCCTAAGGAATGAGCCTAAGGTTGGATATGATGGTGAGTTGGATTTGAGTCATTTTCTAGACCTAGTTGATGATAGGGGAAGCCAGTGCAGGTTGCAGATGAGGAGGATTTATGGAGGAAGAATAAGCATGAGATTACAATCCATGCTTCTTTCAGATTTTCATGAGTTGTTCTCATGGAAAATATTTTGGTACCCTGGGTGTCTAATGCAGGAGAATCTTGGGACCTTGGTAATCTTGCATAATCCAAAAATCTTTATTTAAATGGTGGATCTTTGTTACCAATTTGGTGTTTTTTCTATTCTTGGTCTTTGGTTGGGTGATTTCTTTCTTGATGGACATCTATTGATATTTTGTGTTCGCGGTCATGATATGGTGTTCATGGGGTCATTGAGAAGATTTTACTATGATTGTAACTCATTTGGAGTTATCATGCTTGAGTTATGATGTTGTTTGTGACTGGATTTGTGAAGAAGTTTCTGGTTCCAGGTAGTTTTCTGAGATTTTATGATTGGTCGAGTTGTGCAGGTTTTTGGCAGGAGTGATGAAAAGGGTTTGTTCATGCCAGTTTGTAGAGTCTAATTTTATGATTTTTCTTCTCGAGGTGGCTTGGTTTGAGAGATCCTATTGATTCTCTTTCAGTTTGATTGTTTTCTTCATGATACTGGATGGAATGATTTTCTGGAAGGATCTACATGAGGCCAACCTAGGTTTTGGAATTATCTGTGTGAAATAATTAAATGTGGTATTTAATTAGGGATTAGGCTGACCTGGTATAATAATTTTGTCTTGGGATATGTAATAGTTAATTAGGCCAACCTCTTAGTGGTTGTGTTTAAATGTAATGTGTTGTAATGTGCAGAGGTATCTAGAGAGGTCTTAGAGGATCTAGTAGCATCCTTGGAGATGATAGTTCTGAGATATAGCAGATCAGAATGTAGTTCTGAGTTGATTTTCTTTGTATTTAACCGTAACCGGGAAGACCTTACAGCCTTGCATATATGAAGAAATTTTTATGAATAAAGATATTGTCTTAGTTCAAATCTTGATGTTCTTTGTTAATTCTGTTGTTTTCACTCTTGTTGCAAGGTTGGACATCTCCATTAGGAATTTCTCTATTCTTGACTGCATCAAAATGGATAGACAAGAAATTTAACACTACAAAAATGCCTAGGGCATATTTTTCTCTCTTTAATTTTAATCTTGATCCATCATATCTAATTGATATCTTTCACAATTTACTCAATTAAATTATATCGAATAAAGGTCTTTAACAATGTAGGTTAATTCATAATTTCATCAAATCGCCTTCATCATGTATATTTTATCCTACCTTAATAAGCTTATTATTTTGTCATTCATCCCCATCCCTCTTCCCTCACTTTATGCATGTCACATGTGCACTTTATTCTTCCCACTACTTATCCACTTTATATATCTTTGACTACATAAAAAGCCCTCTTTTTCCCATTTATCATAGATCAAAACCACTATTTTGTTTTCTACCATGTATTATTAATCTAGAAATTTACCCATTATCCTTCAAATCATATAACCCCTATCATATCTTATATTTTCAGATATATTCCTTTTCTTACCCTGATACATTTAATCTTCATCTCTCTACCATTAGCATAACCATAAAGAGACTTGATGAGATACAATATAAGGTTGGTACACAATCCCTACTCAAAAAAGAGTGCTATAAATAAGATTAAGCACAATCTATTAACATATGAAATACTTTTTATTTTTTTCACTTGGGCTAGATTATAGGCACATTCTTAAGGAATTTCTATCATAAATTTAAAACTCTTAGAGTCTAAGACTAATACTATTGGAATTTTGATTACCCCTTGACATGCATCCTTTAAAGTTAAAAGAAACATTTAGAGCTTGTATTTAAAGGAATCACACTAGGGCATTTTAACACAGATTAAAATGAAATAATTTAATCTAACATGAGAAAACACTTCTATTTTTGTCACTAACAATTTGAAAGTAAAAAAAACCAACTAATCTATCTACACCAATATCTAACCCTATTTCCTAGTATTTTTTCTGATCACTAATAGTTTAGTTGCAATATATGATTGCTAACAAGGATATCCTTAACTGGATGTTACATCAAGAAAACATTTTTATAAATATCAAAGTTCTATCTCTACTCAAGAAAAAGTTGTGTTACTAGATGAAATCACCTGACCTATATTAAATTGTGCTAAAATAATTACATTCATGTCTTCAAACGTCAATATTTGAATTTCCTTGAACGCAAATACTAAATATAATTCTAAATTATGATTTACTTGTGTATCGTCCTAAAAATTTAGCACCCATAATTGGATGTCTTTAGGACCTATTAGACCCCATTTTGGTGATTTTGAGGTTTGAATGTCTGTTATGCTTGATCACTACAAACTACATTTTCTCCCCTTGCTTCTTTTCACATTCCCTGATATCCCCATGAAATTTGAGCCCATTTTTCCCGGGACAAGTCAAATGGCCAACTTCTCCCTCTTCTTTTTGGCTCAAAATTTTCTTGGAGCCCGATGCAGGGTTCTTCTTTGTTGGTTTTCAATTGTCGTCAGTTAGGATCAACTTTGAATCAGGTGAGTTCACTATAAAAGGACCTCCTATCTCCTGATTTTTCATTTCATGATCAAGTACAATATATCATAATCAAGTTCAAGCATTCAAGAAATTAAGCAAGAGAAATTAAGGATTTAGATTCAAGATTTGAAGGCAAGCATCCAATTCAAGATCTCCAAGTCTCCATTCTTCAAAGATCCTTTCAAGAAAAGGATAATATTCTCTAATTGATGCAAGTTTTTTCTCCCATGATGGTAGGGTAGAGGATTTCTCATTCAAGAAAGGAGATTCATTCATCCATCATTCCCTCTCTTCTTCCTTGCATGTGGTTATCATGTGTATCAACATACAAGATCTAGGAGTGGAAACCATAGTGATGAACTATAACTGATTGAATGTTTGAAGATGTCAAGTTGATGATCTTGCAAGACATTAAATCAGTTAATGTATTGTATTGTCATTGATGTCAAATTGATATAATCTGTATGGTCATGGACATACTTCCAAAGACTTCAAAGAACTAATGAATCAAAGGCTATGCTATCAGTAATTTATAAAAGTCAAGTATTCACAAAATGACTATATACACCGACGGAGTGCACCCCGATGGTCAGAGTAAAAGAGAAAAGTCACCGTGTTACTCGATGAGAAAAAGCAAAGCATTACTGACGAGAAAAGTCATAATGTTACCCGACGAGAAAAAGCACAGTGTAACCCGACGGACAGAATTACAATGTTGCCCAACGGATGGAGATCCCAAAGACAACTGAATTCACACTGATGGAACAGTCAGTTGTCATCGACGACTAACTAAAGTATTGATCGACAAAATAGAGAGTTCAGAAATAACAAAATGCTTAGCTGTTAAGAGATAAATATAGACTTAACTGATACTTATCATTGTTTTAATTGACAAGATAAAGCTGGAGTTAAGTAAAGAATTTAAAGCTTCTTTGTCCAGTTGGCGAGAAGATCTCTAGGAGTTAAAACTAGAATTTTTCTTTAAATCTAATTGGCGAGAATTGTGGATCACGCTAAGGATCAAGAAATCCAAGAAACGGTGAAATCATGTCTACATAAGAGACAAGCTTATTCAATATGAATAAGGGGAGTGACAAGAGAATAGATGTTGAAGAGATTCAGCAAGAGAAGAAACTCTTCATTCAGACTTGATCAAACAAGCTGAGGAAAGAGCTAAATTCTACAGACACCGATGAACAGTGATACAACATCATAGAGTAGAACAAGTGTGGATCTGATGTAAGTGTTTCAAGGCTTGCTAGCACTGCAACCAAGAGACCTAGCTTGTCTCTTCTAGGAACCTAATCTCCTCTAGATCCTGAATTGGCTTAGATTATTAACTAAGTCCAATTTCAACTCTTCTCTAAGATCTCTCAACTCATGTGCTTCACCTGAAATATTAATATCGTTAGTTAGTCCAAATCTTCACTTTTACCACTACACTTAGAAGAGTCTAAGTGCCAATTTCAATCTAACTTTCATAATTCCTTGCAGGGACATCTATCCAATTTTAAATTTTCATCTCCTTGTCATTTGAAACCATTAACTAGGATCTTCAACTTGTACTTTACCGGGTTCAAGGATTCAATCACTTGCAAGCCTAATTGAGGCCTATTCCTTGTAGCCTTTTACAGTGTGTTTTTCCCATTTCGTTCAAAACTTTCCCAAAGAACGTGAAAATCTAAGACCATATCCAGGTACCCTTTTCCATTTTATAAAGTATTTTGTAGGTTTTAGTTTCATAAGTCCTCTGTACATATGGTTCCTACAAAATAGGATCAATAGGGCTAATAGGCCTAATTTCTAGGATAGTCTACAACACTATGTAAAAATTGCTCAAAACTTGACCAAATGGATTGATATATCCTTGACCATCCTAGCATGTCAAGATATGACTATGCCCTAACTAAAAATACACTTAGACCATACATTACTTCACTACCCTGCACAAGAATGCTCACTGTTTCACCTCCAAACCACTAACCGGACAGTGCATGGTCGCCTAGGGCTTGGATCTAAAAATAGCAACTTCACTTTCCCTGACTCCTAACTCTACACATATGTACACTACTAAATTCCATAACATTTCCATCTATCCTTAGGTGTTTCCCATGGTTAGATTTCATGGGGGAGCAATGACTTGACTGACTGGTCAGGATAGGACCAGTGGATTTACTAAACACAAAACAATTTAACTAAGACTGTATACTACCTCTAAAGAACTAGTTTAATGAATGAAAGATGATTCAACCTATCCTAGGAACACAAAACAACCATTAACTTTGATCTTTCAATCCATTACATATGACTATCATAACAAAATGCTCAGAATTCTCAGAAAACCAGAATTGCAGACTGTATTGCTCACTCCAAACTTGTTACAATGAATGAATAACTTCTAAGATTTGAGTACCTCTATCCATTAGATTCCTTATTCCATCATTCTAGGAATTTTTGGTTGATTCCCCACTCCTATTTTTAAGGAGAATCCAAGGTAACCATGTTGCATGCAACATTTGCAATTATTGCAAATGTTGTCATGACAACAATTTAGCAACTTTTGGCATCTTTTCCATTATGCCTTCTCCCTATATTTTAGGACCTCTAACCTCTCCATTTTGAGTATCCAAGATCATTTAAGGCCTCAAAGCATCTCTATGTCCACATTTATGTGATTAGGACACATTCAAGACTCCAATCCCACATTTAGTAACTAAGCCTAGGAAATTGAAAAACTACTAACAATGGCTATTGTTGTGACCTTAGTCCTAATGAATAACTCACTTAGACCACATGGAAATTACCTTCTAAGGTATAAAAAAAACCTAACTATTCTTGACTTGGCTAATGTCAAGTACAATCCAAAATAAAATAAAACTTGGAGGTTAGCCTAGGTGTGCTCCTTCACCATCCTCCCCAAAACAAAAAGTTCAATCCACCCTTGGATTGAGGATGATTGGGTCAATCCTCATCTTCTTAAACTCTGATTCTTTAACCCATACTACATCAACATTGGTTTGATCATGTCCTTTGATCAAGTGTTCCTTATACTCTTTGGTTCTAGTCTTTTTGTAGATTCTAGTATCCAGTATACTGTCAGCTCCTGTGACTCTAGTAGAGGGTAATTGGAGATCTTCCACATCTCTGATCACTTCTTGGAGATGCTGATCCATATCTTTTTGTGGTCCTTTTTAATGGACTAAGTCTGCAATGTTAAAAATAGGTGACACTCCACTATCTTTTGGGAGCTCAACTTTGAATGCATTTTCACCATACTTAGCCAAGATAGGACAAGGACCTATCCTTCTCATCTACAACTTGTGAGGGACTCACTTTTGAAGTCTTGATTTTTTTAGATGTACCATGACCAAGTCACCCACATTGAACTGAACTATTCTTCTACTCTCATCAACCTTGGTTTTTTGTTTCAAGGTGTTCTCAGTCAAAGTCTTCCTCACTGTCTCATGTATCTCCTGCATTGCACAAGAAAAATCATATGCATATCCACTTTCCTTCATTCCATCCTTCAATTCTCTCAACTCATAGACTCCTCTAGGATGCAATCCATATACTATCTCAAAGGGGCTCTTCCATGTTGATCTATTGATGGTGTCATTGTAGGCATACTCATCCTATCCAATCAATTGATCCCATTTCTATTGGTACTCCTTTGTCAATAGGGGTTTTGGGGGTATTCCGGACACAACCCAGATGTCATTTTTTTCTCAAACTACTCCAAAAAAAGATCCTCCCCAAAACCACTAAAATCTAAGACAAAAACCTCTCAAAAACATAGATTAATGTACAAGGCCAAATCTATCATGAAGAGAACAAGGGCATGAAGATCTAGAGCTCTGATACCATATTGGAGTTGATGAAAAATATCAACCCAAAACTCCCAAGAATCACCTGCATGCAAACCTGTCAAAGAAAGAGAGAAGCAAAAAAGCTATGGAGGCCAAAAATCACACATTGATGGAAGAGGAAACATATTGTGCAAATAATGTAGAAAAAATTCTTAATGCAATAACATCCTCAATTAATTAATAACCATCAAATTGAATAATTTACAAAGAGGGAATCCTTATAAAAGGATACCAAAACCCTAAAGGGAAAATCTAAGTTGCATAATAATAATTAATAAAAGAATTAATTATTAAATGCCTAAAGTTTAGCTTAAGTAAAAGAGAGATAATAAGTGACTTAATAATTAAATCAATATGATTTAATTAATAAGTGGAATCACTTTATTACTCTAACAGTAAATGTCTACAAAGTCATTATCTTCAGTATATAGATCCTTGAAGTGATCTATTCCCATGCCCTTCAACTGGATCTCTTGGATAGTGAGAGCTCTTCTAGACAATGCATCTGCAACTTTATTGAGGACACATTTCTTGTGTTTGATGTTAAAGGTGTAAGCTTGCAGATATTCCACCCATTTCATGTGCTTGTGGCTTAACTTCTCTTGAGAATTTAGAAAACTTAAAGCTTGATTGTCTGAATAGACAATGAACTCCTTGGGCATAAAATAGTGCCTCCACTTTCTCAAAGCTTGAACTAATGCATACAACTCAAGATCATAAGAAGAATACTTCTTCTTTTCTTCACTCAACTTCTTTGAATGAAATGCTACTGGTCTACCCTCTTGGCTTACGACAGCTCCAATAGCTATGTTACTTGCATCACACTCAATGGTGAAAAGCTTCTCAAAGCTTGGCAAGACTAGGATAGGTTGGGTAGCAATATTTTCTTTCAATAACTCAAAGCTCTTAGTGGCTTGTTCATCCATATGAACTTGGTCTTCATTCCTCCTTTGATTGTGTCCAACATGGGAGCACAAATAGCACTGAACTGCCTTATAAACTTCCTATAATACTGAGCAAGGCCATGAAAACTTCTTACCTCTGTTGCTGACCTTGGAGTAGGAAAATTCATGATGAATTCCACTTTACTCTTGTCCATTTTTAGATTTCCATGAGAGAGAACAAACCCAAGGTACACTAGCTCTATTTTGATGAACTCACATTTCTCCAAGTTAATCATCAACTTCTCTTCATGCAGATTCTTGAAGACAATCTCAAGGTGTTGAAGATGCTCCTCTCTTGTCCTACTATAAATCAGTATATCATTAAGATATACTGCTACAAATTTTCCAATGTAGTCTTTGAGGACTTCATTCATGAGCCTCATGAATGTGGAGGGGGTATTAGATAGTCCAAATGGCATGACAAGCCATTCATACAAACCTTCATTGGTTTTGAAGGTTTTCTTCCACTCATCTCCCTCATGTATCCTAATTTGGTGATAGCCACTCTTCAATTCTATCTTACTAAAATACCTAGCTTCACCTAGACAATCCATTAGGTCTTCAATCCTAGGTATGGGAAACCTATACCTAATGGTTATCCTATTTATGGCTCTTGAATTAGTACAAAGTCTCCATGTTCCTCCTTTCTTTGGTGCTAG
>MU223613.1:141501-176306 GCA_018584345.1 Thuja plicata
GTAACATCTCAAGACTGTTGTATTTCTTCTTCCATGTCTTCCTGCATGCATTCTTTGCTTGAACATCTCCTTCAAACATGTCTTCTAAATACTTCCATATGGAATATGCTCTGTCAATTTTCTTGATTTCAGAAAATTCACTGTCAGATAAGGCGTTGATTAGGGCTTCTTGGGCAATTGCATTATTGGTAAATGTTTCCTTTTGTCTATTAGTAGCATCATCCTTTGCAAGGTCTTTCAGAGATGGAATTACAACCTCTTGTGTAGAAATTTCAAAGATCTCAAAACCAATACACTGTAGATGTGTTATCATTTTGTTTTTCCAATCCAAATAATTCTCTCCATCAAACTTAGGGCTTTCTTTTCTGAAGTAAGACATCTGATCTACCTTAAGTTGTTAGGCTTCTTCTCCAAGGAACTTGGCTCTAATACCAATTGTTAGAATAGTCCCAAAGGATAACTGAGAGAGGGGGGGGTGAATTAGTTATCAGTTACTTAAGTCCTTTATCTTTACTTCTTCAACTTTAGTATATAACAAAGTAAATGCATAATCAGATAACACGTACTCAACACACAATTTGATTATGGGGAAACCAAATGGTAAAAACCCCGGTGGGAATTAACACCCACAATAAACTATACTTGTTTGTAGTAATCCCTGTTAGAAGATATTTCAACCTTGTTAGGAGTTGTACAATACAATGCAATAAGTATAGTGACCTGATTAAGGGTCAGACCCTGTTAGGAGTCTTTTACAAATAACCCTGTTAGGGGTGGTGGATTCACTGTCTAAAATCTCACTGCTTGATGGTGAAGGCTACAACCTTCTATATAATAGATATGCACTATATCTGATGATGAACTGTAGAGTAGACCTTTCGTCTTGATCAGTTCTAGTGTATTAAAATCTTTCACTTCTTCACATAGATCCTTGATGAATGAACCAACTCTGATAATCTGCTCTGTACATCTTTCTTCACATTTTGTATCATTCACACTTAGCGTATCATAATTAAACTACTATAAGTATCTTCTCGAAATTAGAAGGTCATGTCAGCTCTTAGAAACACTTCATCAATATCTTATTTAGCTTAACTAAGCACGCAAACAATATTAAGTCCACGCAAGTCAATGCTGAACAGACGCGACGTTTCACTGAGTCAGCCTCACCAAATTAATCATAACTATGAAATCATCTTGAAACATGTTTGGCCCCTTTGGATTTATATCATCAACTCATAATTAATCATGAATATACACACGCATATCCTAAAGATAGGCGCAACTCATGAGACACGTTATATATGTCGGCCCTAAACCGTTATGCATCTAGAACTGTAACTGCTAATAACAGAATTGCATAACTTTACTGAAACATCATATCTGGGTCTATGTGTATGAACATAACATAATAAACATGTCAAAAAAATGTATCTATCCATGCAAGTCTTCATGTAATCATTCAGATAAGTTCATATAGAATTACTAATGTGTATTATATGTTGTCATCAATGACAAACATACAATCAATCAACTGCTCTGAATCAAATCTCCAACAGAAAGAACACTTGCTATTGATGATAGAAGGAAGATCATAGAGAAACTAGAAGAAAAAGAAATGGAAATTCAAAGACATGTTGAGCATCACCATGATCTCACAAATCAAATTATCCTTATGAGTCAAGAAGCAAACAAAATAAATGTGAAACTCATTGAGAGAATACAGATTATCGGTGAACTGAGAGAAGAAAATGAAAAGCTGAAGCATGAGGTTAGAATTCAGCAACAACATAATGAGATTATCAGAAAAGCTGAAGAAAGCAATAAAAGAATGGATGACTTTCTTGAAGGACAACGAAGAGTCATCAACAACAGCAGTATAGGCTTTACAGAAAAAGGAGAAACATCAAGACCAAAGAGTGTCTACGAAAATCCAAGACCAAGAAAGCCAACATGCAAGCACTATGGAAAGCAAGGGGACACATCAAATGCATGCAGAGGTAAAATGAAAGGTACTCCTAAATATAAATCTACATATTCATTCATAGGATTTTGTTATAAATGTAACAAGAAAGGGCATAAGGCTTTTGAATGCAAGAGCAAGATAGAAAATCCAAAGAAGGAAACCTACATGGACAAATACTATCCTACATGCCTGATGAATGGGCACACATCTGAAGAATGCTGGAAAAAGAAAAGACAAGCATGGAAGCCAAAAGGTAAAGAAGCCCCTTATCAACCAAAGAGAATCGGTAATCAATATGTATGGGATTACAACACCTGGACAAACTGTACAGCATGTGGTAGATATGGTCACATTGCTACAAACTGCATGAGAGCATGGACCAAAGGGTCTAGAGGTTGGTCAAACCCCGGAATGGCATCCTTACACTGTCATAAAGTTGGTCATCTCAAGAAAGATTGCAAAGATAGATTGATAGAAACAAGCACACATCCCAATGGTAATACCATTGAAGATATCCAGAGGGAAAGAGACAAAATGTGGATAAAAGCTTCAAGCAATGATGAAGCTGGACCAAGCAATGCAAATGGTGACACCCCATCCAATGGATCCGGTGACACCGCCAACCCCACTTGAGCTGAACAAGTATGGAACTGCACTATACCATGTTATATTTTGCATCAATTCCATTATATAAAAGGATATATAGTCGAAATCTGCATAAATCAAAGATGCATATTACTTTACTTGTTACCAATCTAAGAATACAACACTGTCAGTGAACACTTACTAAAAATCATCGGTGAACACAATAATGAGTTATTCACACTTACCAGAAATTGTCGGTCAACTAGTAAAAGTGGTAAACTTCCAATGTATCCCGACAACCGTCGGTAAGATAGAAAAATTCAGAAGTCGTCATGGCAGAATACCGATATCCGTCAGTAAAATCAAAGTGGTTGACAACTACCATAAGCATCATGTCTACACCGATGATGATTTAAAATATCCTCCCGATGAAACCCATCTTCATGTCCCAATGAGTCGGTGAGCATTTATTGCAAATATTTAGGTCAAAAAGTCTATAAATAGTCGACGGGACAACTTCATTTTTCACCTGTGATTTGAAGAGAAAAACAGAGCGACATCAAAGCGATTCAAGATCAGAAAGAAGAAGTGTCTATAGATTGATTCAGCACATAGGGAACATATTCTTCATCACTTTTATGAATTGAAGTAAGTAACAAGGGCACCAAAAGATCTTTGTCATTGTTTTGTCAAGAAAGCCCTAATTTTGAAGAAAACCCTAAATTCTTGAAAAATAATGGCGACCACTTCAAGAACTGCTAAGTTAAAGAATGAAAAGAAGAATTTGGTGAAACTGATCAAGAATAGCACATGTGTAGAACCTAAATACATAATCTGTCCAGAGATTGCATCAAAACCTGATGAAGCTGACACATTTTCAAAAATCCCGCCTAGGGTTTTGCTCATAATAGACGTTAGGTCTTACATTCACTGCAAGATTGCATAGATAGGTGATTTGGAAATGGATGAAGCTTATAAGAAGCTATTTGATGCCAAAGGAAAACTGAAAGAAGAACATAAACACTTAGAGGTCAAAGGGTTAACTAATGCCCTACATTTCCTAAGGGAATTCAAGACAGAGTGGATTATGATAGTCTTGAGCAGGATGCATGAAAACAAACTATGGCTAGACTAACCCAAGCAAATAACAAGGGATGTTCTTCATGTTGTCACTAGTTATCCAATAACCGGCAAACCTAGGGCACACAAACATCCATCCATGAAAGAAGTTACAAAACTTACTAATGCAGAAGGAGACAAAAGAGGTCTCAAGGTTAACACAATCACCGTCGATGAATTGAAATTTGGTGCATGTGTTATTGGTTAGAAAATCTTCCAGGATAGCAGACTAAACAACATTTCTGCAACAGCAGTGAGCACAACTTACAAGATTGTAACTAAAGGAATTCAAATGGATCTATGTGAGATCCTACTAAGACAACTTGATGAGAATATGATCAAGATCAGATCTGCAAAGAGAAACACATGTAAGTTTGGTTTTCTTATTATGTGTACATTTTTCTATTTTCAAGAATATTTTCCTTCAGTAGGAAAAGTTGTATGGGACTCTACCAAACCGATAACCCTACTGTATAGTCAGAAAATGGAAGAACCTCCATGGTAGACTGGTTTATCCTTTTGAGTAAGTGGTTTTGGGTCCTATCAAGCACCTTAAATGGGTTCCTAACATTGACCTAGCTTTCCCCCTGTTCTACCTCTCTTTCCACTTCTTTCCATCCAGTTTTTGGCATCCTGGACTGTAGATCTGAGGTCTTTGACCTCAGGGTCAGGGTCAACCTTTTGGGTCTATGTCAACCTTGACCTCGACCTTGACCCAAGGTTCAAATCTTGGGATCTCACAGTTTCTGGATGTCGGTCTTTTCAAAAAGTTATTTCCCGCTTCTGGGTTCCAAAGCAGCAAATTCCTAAATTATATTTAATATAGGTCCTCTTCTAGGGGCATGGGTCTAATTGGAATTTAATTCTCCTATGTCAGCCTCCTTAGAATATTGTGCCCTAATTTCATATAAAAGGAAGCCTTTCTCTCTCATTTTCTCTAAGTCTTATAAGGGAAAAAAGCTCTAACCAAGATTTTGTCAAGAAGAAAAAGACATTCAAGCATCCATTGTTCTATATGTTTTCAAGCTCTCAAGGTGTTGAATTCTTCATCCTCAAGCATTCAAGCTCTCCATTGAAGATCAAGGATTCAATATTTCAAGCCTTTGAAGGGATTAGGTTCAAACATTCAAGGTTCATCATTCAAACCCTAGATCTAGCCACAATGGTGGTGTGATCTTCCTTCAAGATACTTTGTGCATCCTCAAATACTCATTCATTCTCTTCAAGGTGGATTTCAAGCATACAATCATGAAGGTTTATGGTTTCTAAAGTCCATGCTTTTATATTTACATATTTGTCTACATTAGAATTACAATTGCATATCTATTGAATATCATAGCTTCATTGTTAGATTCAATTCTACTACTTGCTAGCATTCTTACTTCAATTATTGATTTCAAGGTTAATTCCTAAATTGGGGTTTGACTAAGGAAAACCCCTCCCCCACAATAAACAAACCTATTTTTATTGTAGATACAGGTTCGAGACTGCAGATTTGGACCCAGATCTAGATACCCTTTTTGGCTTTCTTTCAGGCTCTGCGAACAGATTTTTTGTCGAGGCTGTGCAGGTCAGGGTCAACATTATTGGGTCAGGGGTGACATTTGTGAGTCAAGGTCAACCTTTTTCATAAGACAGTGTCTGACCAGAAAAAGATTTCTGGGTTTTGTTCGTCTCTGCGTTCCGGTTCCAGATCATACTTCAGTTTTTCTAGAAACAGAGTACATACCTAAAAAAAAACATTATTTGATCTACAATATTTCAAGGTTAGTGTATTTCTCCTATCCATTTCAATTCAAATCCTTAATAATTCTAAATCTATCACACATTTACATTCATCTCAAAACACATTTTAAGAGGGAAACCTAGGATCTCCTTCTTTATTCTTATTTCCAATAGATTGATTCATTTATGCATTGATCCTTTTTGGGTTGATCAATTTGGATCCTTCTTTTGTGCATTTGAGAATAGAGGGGAATGTCTTATTTATCCCTCCACTCTAAACATTAAATGTAAGTGTTACCAATTTTCGGTACCAAGGTCCTTGGCGGAATTCTACCTGCAAAGGTATTTTTCCGCAAAGGCTTGCGGAATTCTACCTGCGGGGGTGATTCTCCGAAAAGGCAAAAAGGCGAAGGTTTTTTACATAAGGCGGAATTCTACCTGCAAAGGTATTTTTCCGCAAAGGCTTGCGGAATTCTACCTGCGGGGGTGATTTTCCGCAAAGGAAAAAAGAGAAGTAATTTTGCATATGGCAGAATTCTACCTGCGAAGGTAATTTTCCGCAAAGGCTTGCGGGTTTCACACCTCTCAAGTGATTCTCTGAAAAGGCGGAAAAGAAGGAACACTGTGGTGGACCCCGCAATTGGTTTTTGAAGCACTTTTCCAATTTTCCAAAGTTATAAAGGACTTAAGGTGGAGAATTGAAATTCTGATTCTCCGTGGCGGATTTCTACCTGCCGGGGTGATTTTCCAAAAAGGGAAGTTTTTTCACATGTTGCGGAGTTCGCACCCATAGAGAGATTTTCCGCAAGCAGGGAGATTCCCCCCTGTTTCCTATTTTTTCTGCAAGTCCACGGAGCCTGGAAGAGAAAGAGCTCGCGACTGTGCGACGAGCTAGAAATGGGACTCATCGCTCTGTCACACAAGTGTTTCTCAAAATTCATAAACAGCTCGCGAGTATGCGACGAGCAAAGGAGGAGGCCTGTCGCGTAGTCACCAGTCAATAAAGCGTAATCAAGAAAAATCTCGTGAGTTGGCGACTAAGGAAAGAGCATACATTTTCGCGCAATCGCCAGTTATAAAGGATGAAGGAAGATCAGCTCGCGAGCTTGCGACTAAGAAAAAAGCAGACATAGTTGCGCACTCGCAGTCAGAAGTGAAAACTGAAGTAAAAACTGAGCAAGTATCTGACCAAGACAGAATATGCAAAGAAGAAAATGGATGTCACACAGTCACTCAGAATCCAAATTTCAGTTAAAACAACCAGCGACTGTGCAATGAAGGGATAGATGAAAAGTAAGATGCATTGGCGCTCAGTCGCAGAAACTCAGGCGAAATAAAGAATCAGCTCGCGAGCTTGCGACTTAGGAAAGGAAAGATAGTCAAGGGGAAGGATCAAATTTTTTCAGAGATAGAGAGATCAAATTGTTCTCAGACGATCTAAATCAGATATCTTACAGGTGGAGAGATCAGATTTTTAAGAAAAGATCAGAAGTTGCAGTTGTTAAAGTCTGCAGAAGAGTTATTGCATTTCAGAGATTTTTGTGACTCTTCTAGAGGGATAAGACTACTTCTTTAAGGGAGTATTGATGATGGTATGACTTTTGGGTCACTAAATGGTATTTTTGCAGACTTTTGAGGAGTTAGACGGTGGCTGGATAGGCCAAAATCTGATCCAGAAGTTATTACTCTCAGAATGCAGTTGGCTTTGAAAATGTATAAATATGAGTCGAGAACTCATTGTTAAGGAGTTCTTCTTCCCTTTGGCTTAAGGTTTTGTAACTTGTTCTAAGTTCTTGACAGAGGCAAAGAGAATTTGTAACTCATTGTGAGAGATAATATGCAGAGTTTGTAATTCTTGGATCATTTTTTTTTGAGTTGTGTCAGCCTTGTCTCTTTTCTACTTGTTTGTATGCATCGTAGATGGTAGATGGGTTAACTGTGAAAGATTTTATTTCCTCTTAATTCTGTCCCTTTGTAGCATCTACTTGCAGAAGAGTATGTTTGCTTGCAGGTTGTAGCTAGTGTCTTAGTTTGAGCTGTTAACTGTGAAGTCTTTCCTCTTAACTGGTTTAATAATGACCGTGTTATGAAATATTAATGCATGCCTATACAAGATATTTGTGTTTCACCTCCAATTCAATTAGTTGACCCAGGGATTAATCCTGCGTGTTTTATGTTTTCATGTCAAATTTGGTGGATCACCTTAGTTTAGATTTCATTTCAGTTGTTTACGTTTCATGCAATCCTTCTATCCCTTTTCCCCATCAGTTTTCAGTCTTTCAAAAAGAAAATAGGTGATCATCATATAGGAAGCTGGCCTAGAACTCGAAGATTCATTCCAGCCATAGTTTACCCACAAACTTGGAATGTTTCCATGTTTCTCCAAAAGGCTAGATTCTAGTTATCTAGCAGGGTGCACTTTTGAGAGCTAACAGTAAGGTGATAAGTGATTGGAGTATCAAAACACTCTTATTCTACAATCACATTTTCTCCTTTACATTTTGGTGAACCCGTGATAGACAACTCTTTCTTTTTGGTGTTAGATTTGCATTTCATATTAGATCTTGCATGCATATAGAAGTAGGTTTTCTTTTATGGTTTTGCATTTATATTTCAAAATTCATAAAAATCACAAAATTTCTTTAAAAATAAAAAAAAACATTTACATTTTCCATTGTGTTCAACATGTATGATTTTTTTTTTGAATACTTTGATGAGGCTTTTATTACAAAAAAGGATAGATCCCCTATTGAGGTACATGGTAGTGAGGATAAAAATTGTTCGAATACGATCTCCATTGATCCTATTCCTATTTTATCCTCCTCCACAACTTCTCCAATTGACCTCTACCATAGGATGTGTACATGGTTACCTTCATACTCCTCTATTTACAACATTGATACACCTACAAAGACTTCATTTAGTGAGTGTGATGTTTCTTTTGCCTCTCTTGTATTACCTTGCAATGATATATTAGAGCAAGCAGATGACTTTAATCTTTCCCTCCATGGAGATGAGTTAAGGATTGATGTTAATTCTTCTCCTAATATATGTCTTTTCTATGAGCCTACTTTAGAATAAAATTATTTCTCCTTTAAGGATCAAGCTTTAGGCACTCCTACAATGTGCTTTATTCATAGGGATGATAATCCTCCTATTTGGGTTGAACCTTTGGAATCGGATGTTGATTACCCTCTTCTTCATGAAGTCATTATGGGTGATTCTACCTTTTGGTATGAACCCTTGGATAAAGACATTGATTTATCTCCTCCTTGTGAAGATGCTTTGATACAAGAGGGTGATTTATTAATGGATGACATATTCATACATGATCATGACTCTTTTTCTAAAAAACACTCTCCTTATTTAGACATTTTAGAGAAAGAAGAAAACATTATAGATTCTTTACCTCCATTTGGGATTTCTTCTAGTAATGAGACATTAGCATGGAATGATATGAATTCCCTTAATTCTCTCCCTCTTAGTGATGATCCTATGGAGAATCAAGCTCCTACCTCATCTTATCCTAGGATGTATTCCATTTTTCCTTCTTGTGAATCTATCAAACATACTAATGATGACATAGTGACTACTGAAGTTCAATTGAATTCTTTTGATATGGCTTCTTGTTATGGTCCTGGTTATCATTTACTAGTTGAAAAAGGATTCCCTAATCAAGGATGTGATAAGAATAAACAGGGAATTCAAATGCCCTTACAGAGTGGGGGGCATGAACATTCTTATGGATTGAGATTTAATCCTCAACAACACATCAATGTTACCAACATATCAAATAACATTTCAAAACATGATGACCCTATGAAGGAATTTGATCAAGAGGTTGTTCTGCCTAAGCTCCTTTGTGTTAAGATGATTACTAGACCTAAACACAAAAAGAAACGTAGTCTATACTTGAAGATTCTTCCTTTCTTTTTCTATCACAAATTTCATGATTACTCTAATGAATGTCACGCTTTACATCATAAGATTAGGTAGCTCATTGATAGTGAAATTATTTCTATATCATGTGGCAATGAGTTGTATTTCAATCCTATTTTCTCTAAATAATATTTATGTTCCTATTATGGAACTCCATATTATGTAAACAATGTTAGCCTAACCTTTCGGGGCTCGTTGTCTTGCATAGTATTACGAGCGATATAATAGGTTCCCTTTCATCCTTGTCCCTACACTTAGGGGGAAAGGATGCCATCTCCTTTTTTGTCTTTCCAGAATCCACTTTCCCTTAGTTAAGCAGTATTTATCTATTATGTGATATCCAATCATACATGAAATCTTGGTTTTCATTAAGGATCTATGTCCTTGATTATAATCTATTTCGTTGTCATTGGGTTTCCATGGTTGATAAATCTCTCACCTTGGAAACTGAATAATGTGCTATCCCTCACAAGGGTTACTTTTTCACTTCTCACATGATATCTATTTTCTACAATATCTCTTGATATAATATATCCCTTGCTTTCACCCCTAGTGGGCAAGGTATTTTCCTTCTTCCTCTATCTAAGGATCTACTTTCCTTAGCTTAGTGGCATTTGTTTATCATATAACATTATTTCCTTATAAAGATTTATGTTTTGACTATGGATACCCTCTTATACGAGAGATGATTGTCCTAGGTCATCACCTCTTCTTTATATTTCAAACTATGCTTTTGATAAACTCTTTCTCTTTCTTTGGGTTAGAATTTGATTCCTTCATCCTAAGATTTTGTTTCCTCTTGATTACAGGGGGCTAGATGATTGAATCTTAGGTCCCTCTTTTCTTTAAAAGATGACATTTTATCCTAAGCACTCCTCTATGGTAAGGGTCTTGTTGATGAGATCTCTTCCCTTTTTGAGGATCCTTTTTCCATAAGTGACATATCCATTTCACAATTATCTATGTTCTAAGATATAAGGGTCAAGACTCTTCGCTAAGAATATGGTATACATTATTGTTAAGCTAGATATCTCCTTACCTTGTGAAGTAGGCATCCTCTTTTCTCTTCCTTATCCTGCCTAGTAGGTAGTCATGATAAGGAGGGGGAATATATAGGGTCTCCCTTCTACTATATTTTACATTATTTTAAATTTGGCAACATGCTAAATCCTCAGAAGGTAACGCACACAAGTTGCTAAATCTTGAAGAGATAAGCATTTTTACTTTTATTTTTGCTAAATCCTCAGAAGGTAACGCACATAAGTTGCTAAATCCTAAAGAGATACGCACCCTTTAATTTTACAATATGCTAAATTCTTGAAAGCTAATGCACATAAGTTGCTAAATCCTGAATGG
The DNA here is from genome assembly GCA_018584345.1 of Thuja plicata. NCBI lineage: Eukaryota > Viridiplantae > Streptophyta > Pinopsida > Cupressales > Cupressaceae > Thuja > Thuja plicata. The sequence goes on from MU223613.1 coordinate 152,192, forward strand.
ACACACATTTTATATTCCATAGTGATACAAGAATGTGGATCTATGGATATTTTAAAAGCTGTCAGAAGACGCATTTACAATTACAAAGCAAAGTTTATAGGTGAACCTGTTGGGATCTCCCTCCTTGGTGATTCATAGTAAGGTGGGCATCTTACTAGGTGAGGTAATCACTTTCCCTTCTTTCTTTTTCGCTTTCATGCTAGTAGGATTAAATCATGAAGCTATGTTATCTATAGTGTTGCTTTTGTCCTACTTATGTAGTCATGTATGTTTCTATGATTGATTGCTCTTTATTTTTCATATCTTTTATGCATGTATGTTGAGTTAGAATCCTTAGTCTAGGGGCTCATGTCCTTGACTTAGTAATATTCTACTTTGTTGCGATCCACCAGTATCTTTCTTCTAACTTTACCGTGAGCATGTTTGATTTCCATACTCCTGCTAAAGTGGGGGCTAAATGTATAGTCAGAAAATGGAAGAAATTCCATGGTAGACTAGTTTATCCTTACGAGTAAGTTGTTTGGGGTCATATCAAGAATCTTAAATGGGTTCCTGACATTGACCTAGCTTTCCCCCTATTCTGCCTCTCTTTCCACTTCTTTCCATCCAATTTTTGGCATCCTAGACTGCAGATCTGAGGTCTTTGACCTCAGGGTCAGGGTCGACCTTTTGGGTCTATGTTGACCTTGAACCTGACCCAGGTCAAGGTCAACCTCAACCCTGACCTAGGTCAAGGTCAACCTTGACCTTGACCCAGGGTTCAAATCTTGGGGTCTCACAGTTTTCGGATGTCGGTCTTTTCAAAAAGTTATTTCCCGCTTTCGGGTTAGTTGTTTTGGGTTCCGAAGCAGAAAATTCCTAAATTATATTTAATATAGGTCCTCTTCTAGGGGCATGGGTATAATTATAATTTAATTCTCCTATGTCAGCCTCCTTAGAATATTGTGCCCTAATTTCATATAAAAGGAAGCCTTTCTCTCTCATTTTATGTAAGTCTTCTAAGGGCAAAAAGCTCTAACCAAGATTTTGTCAAGAAGCAAAAGACATTCAAGCATCCATTGTTCTACATGTTTTCAAGCTCTCAAGGTGTTCAAGTCTTCATCCTCAAGCATTCAAGCTCTCCATTTGAGATCAAGGATTCAAGATTTCAAGCCTTTGAAGGGATTAGGTTCAAACATTCAAGATTCATCATTAAAACCCTAGATCTAGCCACAATGGTGGTGTGATCTTCCTTCAAGATCCTTTGTGCATCCTCAAATACTCATTAATTCTCTTCAAGGTGGATTTCAAGCATACAATCATGAAGGTTTATGGTTTCTAAATTCCATGCTTTCATAATTACATATTTGTCTACATTAGAATTACAATTGCATATCTATTGAATATCATAGCTTCATTATTAGATTCAATTCTACTACTTGCTAGCATTCTTATTTCAATTATTGATTTCAAGGTTAATTCCTAAATAGGGGTTTGAATAAGGAAAACCCCTCCCCCACAACAAACAAACCTCTTTTTCTTGCAGATAGAGGTTTGGGACTATGGATTTGGACCCAAATCTGGATACCTTTTTCGGCTTTCTTTCGAGCTCCGTGAACAGATTTTCTATCGAGGCTGTGCAGGTCAAGGTCGACATTATTGGGTCAGAGGTGACATTTGTGGGTCGAGGTCAACCTTTTTCACAAGATGGTCTGATCAGAAAAATATTTCTGGGTTTTTCTTGTCTCTGCATTCCGATTCTGGATCATACTTCAGTTTTTCCAGAAATAGAGTATAGACCTCAAAAAATAGCATTCTTTGATCTACAATATTTCAAGGTTAGTGTATTTCTCCTATCCATTTCAATTCAAATCCTTAATCATTCTAAATCTATCACACATTTACATTCATTTCAAAACAAATTTTAAGAGGGAAACCTAGGATCTCCTTCTTTATTCTTATTTCCAATAGATTGATTCATTTATGCATTGATCCTTTTTGGGTTGATCAATTTGGATCCTTCCTTTGTGCATTTGAGAATAGAGGGGAATTTCTTATTTATCCCTCCACTCTAAACATTAAATGTAAGGTGATAAGTGATTGGAGTATCAAAACACTCTTATTCTACAATCACATTTTCTCCTTTACACCTACAAATTAGTGAACTAATTAAGTCACTAGGAGACAATTTTGAGTCTGTAATGTCTACACACTTCCTTGAGTTCAAGGAAAAGATTATGGAAATAACTAGGATTCCTAAGAAACTATTTGAAAAACACGGGGATGAAATATGTTTCATGGCAAATACAGAATTCACACACATCAAACCGGTTGTACCAAGAACGGCTTGGTATCTTCATTAGACTATGAGATCAATATTGATCTAGCTACTAGTGCAATTTAGGCAATGCTCAATGAGCCCATTGATAATAAACAACCAAGGTTGGTACATATGAAGAGGCCAAATCTAAGATAAAACATGGCCTACAAGTCAAAAAGACTATAAACAAGAAAGATAAAATGATAAAGAATCTAAAGAAGATTCTATCGGTCATAGAGGAGGAAGAACAGGATCAGCAAGAGGAAACTGATGAAAAGGGTACCATCAGTGAAACACTAAAGGAAAAGGAATCAGATATAGAGGCCACTGAATCTGATGCAACTCCATCTCCACCTCCTGCTAAGAAACAAAGGACAAGAAGTCAGACTGATGCAACGGATACAACACCACTCAAGAAAGGTCAAGTAAGGACCTATATAAGGAAGCAACCAGAAAAAAGAGCAAGACAACAACCTGTTATATCCACACCACCAAAGAAAATAAAAAGGTTTGTCAGGACACAGGATGACTTAGATGACACCAAAGATGATGAACCAGATGTATTTAAAAAGAACTTCATAAACCAAATGGTAGATGGAGCTGCCAAAGCAATTGCTACCCATGGTACAATGACTGATAAAAAGATCAGGCAGTGGGATACACTTAATCCAGATGATCAGAATAAGATACATGACACATTCATCAAATCAATGATCTAAAACAAGTATGCCCCTGCTGAATTTGTAAGTCAAATACCTGAGGGGATAGGAAAAAAGTTATACCAACAATGGTCATATGCCTTACAAATGGAAATAGAAGCAAGAGAAAGAATTCTTGTAAGATTGATGCCTCCTGAATCCAAGTTTGAAGAAATGCAAAAAGTACTAAAGAAACACTCAAGTAAATTTGTAGCCAAAATAAGGGTTTACAAAGTACTAGAGAGCAAGTTTATAGAACTGGATTCGATGATAGAGACCAAATGGCGACATCTCCTAGATCTACCAGAAGAATCAAAAAGTGTTGAGAAGCAATTACTTCTCACAAACACACCTCATGAAGAGGAGGAGTTAGATAATGCAAGTCCTTGGCATATTGCTTTGGACAATCAAGAGAGTGATGATGAGCCTAGTAACTTGAATACAGGCATGGATGACATTGTCCAAGATATCACTCACTATGACTTTGACAATGATCCCAAGAAGAAAGATGATGTGATATTTATCACACTCAAGGATCAACAAAGTCATCAAGCACTGAAAATATCAGATGATAAGATAATTGATATTGCAGATGAAGAAGTGCAAGATACTTCAATCATGCACTCACAAGTGCAAGATCCTGCAGAATCCATAAAGAAAGATGAGAATGTTACTGCTGACAAGGACATTACCAATGAGCAGGACATCAATATTGATAAAGCCCAAGTAGCAACACAAAGTAACATGTCTGTCCTAATGAAGGCAATAAACATACTAGAGGGCAATGAAGGATCAATTAAAAAGGAAACAAGCACACCCACGGAAAAGGGTGAAGGAAAAGGAAAAGAAACTACAGATACACCTGCAAAGCAAGCTGCAACTGATGATCAGAAGGATACTGATCAGAATAGGGAAGGAACTCAAAAATAAATAGGGGACAAGCCTTCAGAGAAAGGTGAAGAAGGAAAGAATGATGAGATTGAAAAGAAATCAGGAGCACATTCTGCAGAAACACCCAAGGTAAATGAAGAGACATCTTCCCATAACCAACAGGTGCAAACTGAGCAAAAAATACAAGATGCTTCATCAAAAAAACCTTCACCAAGTAACTCAGAGTGTACAAATGAACTAGCTTTAGTAGTTCATACATCTGCATCCCCTAAGATATCAAAGAAGAAGAAAGGAAAGAGCAAAAATCTAGTAACTCTGGATGAGATAATTGAGATACTAGTTTGTGATCCAAGAACATTAGATCCTATAGCATTAACAAAATATGCAAAGCTCTATGATAGGAAAGCCACTCAAGACAAGATGAAACAAGCAGCAAAAGAGGCCAAGGTACTTGAAGTAGCTAGAGACATACTTGAACAAATTGTACCAGACACAGACATTGATCAGAAAGTTCCGATAATTGATCAATTGGTAACACTCGTGGATGCAATAACATCTAACAATATCGATGCTAAGAAAACTATGGAAGAGAGACTTGAGCAAAAGTATGAATTCAAGCTCGCAGAGAAGACAAGCCAAGAAGTGGCACTCAAAAAGGTCAAGCTATCTGAATTGGTAAGTGCAATTGAACCACTTTTATCAGAATTTGTTACCTTAATTAAGAAATTGTGCACCTTAGATCAACTCACTAAGGAGTATATAGACAAGATAGAAAAAATAGATGCTAATCTTCAGTCCAGTGTACAAAGTCTAGCCAACACAGCAGAAGCACTTATATTGCACAAACAACAAATAATACAGGCTAGGAAGCAGAGACAGGACATTCAATTTGCAAAGATGAAATATAGAGATGAAGTCAATGAGCGAAAATTTAAGCTCTTACTGACACTTACACTGCTACAACAAAATATGACATAGGCAAATGCACTAATTGCCACCCCTGAAATGTCTGTCCTGGAAAGCATATATGATATGCACGCAAGACTCAAGCTGCAAAATATGGCACTCGAACAATTGAAAGAACAATGGGAGAAACTACTAGAAGATATCAAACTTACCCATTCTAATTTTTTTGACACATTGTAAGTTACACATCTTTGTCACACTTCTTTTTTGACATTTTGTAAGTTGCACGTTTTTGTCATTAGTATAAAAGAAAGGGGGAATTTGATATGTACATCACCTCAAGAAAAAGGAGGAAATAATGTATAGTGGAAGAAAAGAAAGGGAAAATAATGTACATACAACAATCAAATAGTATACATGTACATATACATACACTATACCGATGCACATAGAAAGGGGGAGTCATATTATGACAAGGAAATAAACATGGTGTAATAATTTCAATATTATGCACATATCAATTTTTTATACTAATGTCAAAGGGGGAGATTGAAGGTATTATATTTTTCCATTAGTATACTTAGAGAAAAAAATGATCTCCGCCATCGGTTTAGTATAAACCAACAGACATGGCATAACACTATCCAACACTAAGGTTACCCGACAAACACTGTCAAAGTGTTACCCGATGACAAAAAGATAAGTATACCCGATGAAGTATCAACAGTGCTACTCGACGAACAGTTCAAACAAGGAACGCTGACATACTACAAGTTGAAACTGACAGCCAAGAACCGAAAGTCAGTTACATCCCATAAAAAGTGGATCTGACTTTCCACGTCAGATAAATCACTGAAGTTGTATTTATAACTTCTTGATTTTCTTTTTAATCCATTACGTGTGGAGGAAGCAATGTAATCTTTATTGTTTTAATTCATTTTATTGTTTTAAAACATGCAAACTAAAGATCAAGGTCAAGTTGTAAACCTTGGATCTGAGAGTTAATATTGTAAATCCTGAATTCCAAGATAGGTCAAATAACTTGTATAAATAGGTGCTTGACCCATTCAGAACAGTTGTTGTTCAAAAAAGAAAGTAGCCACAGAGAGCAACTAAAGACCAGACAAAGAATTCATGCAGAAGAACACAAACAGATTCAAATCAGTTTTCAAGAATAGAACAGAGGCTACCAACAACCAGAGAAAAGGTATTCATCAATCACTTAAGGTGATATCATAATTGTAAAAGCTTTAATGGATCTGTAAATCAGAAATAGTAGATTGCATACAGTTAGGTCAACATTTGTACTCATTCTAACAAGTGTAGTACACTAATGAAATCCTTTCAAGAAAGGTGGGCTTAACCATCCTATTGTAAATCTCATAACTGAGTGCACACTTAAATCAGTGTTGCTAAAGCACTTAATAGAGTAGATCTTAACAGGTCTCCACCTTAATACTCTTAACAGGGTAGATCATCATAAGTGATCAAATTGTAAGCCTTAACCGGCTCCCTTCCATTCTGCAGATAGTGAATTTTTGTGGGTGTCATCCCCACCACAGTTTTTGCTTCCTAACAGGAGTTTTCTGCGATATCATATCTTATGTTATGTGTTTGTTAATTTCATGAATGTTTCTATGGATGATTGTAAAGATTGTTAACAAACAATGTCTACATAAGAAAGAATAACAGTAATGGTTGGTAAATCAAAATTGAATGACCACTAATGATAAATTGGGTAAAGTGTTAAAAATTTTAGAGGTACTAATTCACCCCTCCCCTCTCAGTACTACTTCCCATTGAGTCCAACAGATATAAGTATTTGAAGGCATTCATCTTACAGGACTAAAGATAAGTAGAGGTATAAGTTTGTGGTACTAAGTTTTAAGGGTTGATTTTAGGATTAATTTTTTATGCCATTGATTCACCCCCCACCCCTCTCACTTATTACTAACAATTGGTATCAGAGCTTGTGTGCTTAGAAGGAAGGTTTCAAGACCTAAGCTAAAGATCACAAGATGAACAGACTAGATGTGCACAAGTTGAACAAAGACAACTTTGCTTCATGGAAAAGGAGGATAAGACTCCACTTATCAAGTATTGGAAATAATGATACTCAATACCTAGATACAAAATATGTGTTTCCCATAGGAGCACTCACAGTTGAACAAATGAGAGAGAAGCGTGAGCACAACTGCATGATAATATAGCTTGCTTCCTCACTCTCCTTATATATGAATCTAGGGCACAATATTCTAGAGAGGCATACATAGGACAATGAAATTCCAATTAGACATATATCCCTAGAAGAGGACCTATATTAAATATAATTTTAAGAGTCATCGCTTTGGAACCCAAAAAAGCCGACATGGAAGTGGGAAATGAACTTTGAATGACCCCGGCAGCTGACAAAATTTCAAACTGGAAAGGGGGACCTGGGTCAAAATAAAGTTTGACCTTGACCTAGGTCAAGTTTGAGGTTGACCCTAGGTCAATTTTGAGGTCGACCTTGACCCAGGGAGTCAAAATGCCTGGAAAATATGCCAGATGGGATAGATAGTATTCGGAGAGGCGCAATCAGGGTCCTAAACAGGCACAAAAGTAGGAGAGGATGCAGAAATGAGGGGACAATATGATGATGGTAAAAAACACCCCCTAAGGAGGGGTAAACATTATTAACATGGAAGTGCTTCTATTTTAAGACGATACACATCTAATAGTGAAAAATAGAAGTTGGTGCTTTTATAGACTGCATTTTTGGCTACATGAATTTTTGAATCATCTACTGAGATTGATATCCACTAAATATTATACATCCAACAACCACTAATCATCTTGCTTCAAACAAAATTGCCGTGTTGAATTTTACCAAGTGGCACTAGAAATGTGGGTAGTTTCAATACCATTTCCACGTCGAGGTCTGTTATTTCATGATCTATCACTTGGCTTCACCTTCAATACCTTGTCAATAGTCGCTCACTCCTTTCAACGCTCATCATAGGACATTGAGATATCTATGAAAAATACCTAGGAAAAATGTAGCTTATACAGGTACCTCCTTACATTGCTTCAACAATTACTATAGCATATTCTTCACCAACTCATATCTCATTCATAAGTGCACATGACAAAACAATGCTCGAGAAGTATTATTATGATTATGCAAGAACATTTATACAATGAGGAATACATTTATGTAATGGGTAATGACATCGCATAATAACTAGCCAGTAACCATATAGTGGACAATGGAATAGTTCCACTAATTATTTATATTTTATCATATTTTATGTATCTTTAATTATACATTATGGAAACACAAACAAGGCATTTGAATAAGATGCAAAATATATTCTTATATGATTCCACATCTTAACATAAAATAACTAGTAAAGGTTTTCTTAAGTATTTCCTTTACATTAACTTACAAGTTCAAAAATAAGAGTATAACTTGAGATTACAACTTGGGTAGGATCATAGTATACGAGTAAACATATTTTTTTGGAGTAATCAATCAAACTAGTGTATTTTTTAATAGACCTATGGACTTAAAGTACATGTTTGTTTAACAATACCTAATTATTGCAATCAAATTCAATATCAAAACCATGACTACTACTAAATTTTATTATATGAATGCATAGATCATCGCTTAGATGAGATAAGTATCCAAGTGTCATTTCAATTTTTCTCTATTTCTTATGTATTCAAACTAATTCATTCATGGTAGATCTTAGAAATTATGTTTTTATTTAGATTAGGAAAAACTTAAAAGATAAAAATACCTTTAACTTTTAATTTTATTAAAGTGAATCAAGGATGATCACACGTATTATTTAGTAGTGCATCAAGATAATTAAACAAGCATGGAGGAAATAGGTATCCAAACCAAAAAATATATATTTAAATTTAAAAGGATTCTCACAAAGATGCCTTTTATTTTCATTTAGATAGGGGAAATGTATAGAGAGATAAGATAAGGATTCGGTGTTCTTCTTCTACTTTATGAAATATGTTAAAATAGATATTTATTCTAGTATATTTTCATATAGGTTGCATGTATATGCTAATGAGTGTCCAAATATTATGATAATATATGTCAAACTTGTACGGTTCCAATTGTATTGAACATTGTAGCATATATGTCACCATGTGTTGGATGCATATATTACTAAATTTGTAAGATCAGACTCCATGATGTAGAGAAGAGTATGTGGTTAACATGTGTGGTAGTATGGAATGCGGTTGTTCATGCTCTATATTTCACACATATATTGTGTAATTAGAAATCAACATGTGTAATCATATGCTACAAGCTTCACATCAACAATGTTGAGCAATTACGTGTGAGAATTGCACATAGAGTCCTAAGGATAATATTGTGCATGTGTAGGTGAGCTATATGTTGTGTGCATTGGTAAAGGCTCAATACACTAATGATACTTGGAAAAACCTTTGTAGGGTTTTCCTATTTTATTGATCTTCATTCGGTAAACTTAGTTTTGTTCAACCACTTTATTTTCCTTATGAGATTTAATTGACCCATTTTATTTTTAAATTTTATCATCTTTAATTTTATGAAGTCAAATATATTAATATTTTTTATTCTATATCAATATCTATATTTTCTTCTTCTTTTATTTTATGTGAAGATCTTGAAACCTATTCTCATCTTTGACTAGGACATAGCCCTAGCATGAATTATAACATGATCATGAATCAAATAGACGAAGCCATTTTAGAGAACATTACTAATGTGGAGAATATTTTTTGAACATGATGCTCATGTATACTAAATGTGATGCAGGATCATATTGGCTCCTTGGTAATCTTGCAGCATCAAAAAAAATTTGTTTAACTGGTGCATCTTTGTTACTAGTTTTGTGTTATTTTCTATTCTTGGTTACTGGTTGGGTGATTGTCATCTCGATGGAGTTCTATTGATCTTCTATGTATGCGGTCATGATATGGTGTTCATGGGGTCAATGAGAATCTTTTTCTATAATCGCAAATCATTTGGAGTTATCACACTTGATTTATGATGGATTATGTGACTGGGTTTGAGAAGAAGTTTCTAATTCCAGGCAATTTTCTGAGATTCTATGATCGGTCAAGCCTTGGAGGTTTTTGGTAGGAGAAATGAAAAGGGTTTTTTTAGTGTAGTTGGTAGAGTCAAATTCTATGATGGCTCTTCTCAAGGTGATGTGGTTTGAGAGATCATGTTGAGTCTCTTTTAGTTTTTTGTTGTTCTTCATGACACTAGTTCAATGAGTTTATCGGTTGATTGATGGAGGTTATGATCGGTATTTGCAACCGTTGGAGATGAATGGTGTAATTTTATAGAAGGATCTATTGTCTGGATAGCTTGGGTATTAGATAGATCCTTGTGAAATAATTAAATGTGATATTTAATTTTGGATTAGGCTGACCTGGTCTAATACAATTGTCTAAGGATATGTAATTGTTTGTTAGGCTGACCTATCGGTGGTTGTATATAAATGTAATATTTTGTAATGTGTAGAGGAATCTCGAGAGGTCTGAGAGGAGCTAGTAGAATCCTTAGGGATAATATTTTTGAGATGTAGCAGGTTAGAATGTAGTTTTAAGTTGAGTTTCTTTGTATTTGGTCGTAACCAGAAAGGCCTTACAATCCGACATCTATGAAGAAATTTCGATGAATAAAGCTATTGTCTTAGTTCAAAGTTTGATGTACTTTGTTATATTTGCTATGTTGACTCTTGCTGAATGGTTTCACATCTCCATTGGGGATTTCTTTGTCCTTCACTACATCAACTGGTATTAGAGCCTAGGTTTGGATTTTGTGGTGACTTCGATCTAAAGTTCCTTTGGTGTTTTTATGAGGTGGCAGAGATCCAATCTGACTCGAATTAGTGAAGAATTTTCACAAGATATCTGAGAAGATGATTTCTTTTTGTTGTTGAGTTGTTCTTGAGAACTAGGGTTTTGAAAGGGTTAGGGTATCATCTTTGGTGAATCAGATCAACGGTTTGAGGTAGTTACGCCTAAGATTTGGAAGGATGCCACCGAGAATGAACCCTAGGTTGATGGAGTAGATGAAGGAAAGTATTTGAGATGAGATTAGGAATGAGATGACCAGTTTAAGGAATGAGGTCATGGAAGGGATCAAGACTATTGTTGCTGGATTGCGTAGGAATCCTAGATCTAATGATGGTTTTGAGGAAACTGTAAAGGGATTTGGATCTACAAATGTTGTTATATCTATTGGGAGTGATGGATCTAATCATTTGGTGAGACCTATAGAAAGGCTCGGTGCAGGTTAGAAGTTGTAAGTATCTAAATTCTCAGGTACATTGAATCCAAAAGGCCCTATTAATTGGATAGGTTAGTTGGAAGACAACTTTGAGTTAGAAGACATCCAAGACCCTTGTAGAGTAAGGTTTCTGTAGACAAAGTTGAAAGGACATGTATCTTTGCACGGTGGAAAGAATTGCAGAAGGATAGAAAGAAAGAAGGTAAAATGAAGATCACTCGGTGGAGGCTGAAGGTTGCAAAGTTGAAAGGTAAATTCATACCCGAGGACTATGAATTGGATTTGTTTGAAAGGTTGCATAACCTGAAGCAAAAGGATCTGAGTGTGAAGGATTATACTAAATAATTTTACAAGGTAATCATTAGGTCTAGTCATAAAGAACTTTCCAAAGAGATGAGCATGTTGAAGATTGGATTAGTTGAGGAGACTTATCAGTATTCCCTGAAGGAAGAAGACAAATTTAATAGGAAACATCATAATAACTCTAGAGGAAGAGAGAAGCAAGCTGATGGTGGTGATAAGGGAAAGCAAGTTGTTGAGGTGGAAGCTAAACCAGTTGCACCTAAGGGAATTAATGTTGGTAAATATTTCAAGGTTACTTTCTTTAAGTGTGGATTGAAATGACACAAGGATTTTCAGTGTAAGGAAGTCAAGAGAGTTTCATGTGTGGGTAAAGAAGGTGGACCATCTTCTGGTGAATTTGACAATGTTCCTGAAAATGGGGAAACTCTTATACTCCAAAGATTGAAGGTGAATAAGGAGGAAGACCCTTGTCAATGGAAGATTTTATTGAGGACCAGATGCAAGGTTGGAGGTAAGTGTTGTAAGGTGATAGTGGATAGTGGTAGCACTGATAACTTATTTTCTGAGGAGATGGTGCAAAAGATTGTTTTGAGAAGACTTAGGCATCATAGTCCTTATAGGATTGGTTGGTTGCATGATGATCATGTGGTGTAAGTAAGGGAATAGTGCATGGTAAACTTTTGAATTGGTTCTTATATAGATGTAGAATTATGTGACATAGTGTTTATGAGTGCATGCCATGTTTTACTTAGTAGATCTTGGGAGTATGATAGAGAGTTTATTCGTGATTGTAAACAGAACAAAATTATTATTAGGAAGGATTGTAAGAGGTGTAGATTGACAACTTTCATGGATAAGGAGAAGGAGGTGAAGAATTTGAGTCTTTACAGAAGGTATGAGTTGAGAGAAGACTTGAGGATTGAGCCTAAGGTTGGATATGATGGTGAGTTGGATCTGAGTCATTTTCTAGACCTGGTTGATGATAGGGGAAGGTAGTGCAGGTTGCGGATGAAGAGGATTTATGGAGGAAGAATAATTATGAGATTACTATCCATGCTTCTTTCAGATTTTCATGAGTTGTTCTCATGGAAAATATTTTGGTACCCTGGGTGTCTAATGTAGGAGAATATTGGATCCTTGGTAAAATTGCATAATCCAAAAATATTTATTTAACTAGTGGATCTTTGTTACCAATTTGGTGTTGTTTTTTCTCTGCTTGGTCATTGGTTGGGTGATTTTTTTCTTGATGGACATCTATTGATATTTTTTGGGTGCGGTCATGATATGGTTTTCATGGAGTCATTGAGAATATTTTCCTATGATTGCAACTCATTTGGAGTTATCATGCTTGAGTTATGATGTTTTTTGTGACTGGGTTTTTGAAGAAAATTATGGTTCCAGGTAGTTTTCTGATATTTTATGATCGGTCGAGCTGTACAGGTTTTCGGCAAGAGCAATGAAAAGGGTTTGTTCATTGCAATTTTTAGATTCTAATTTTATGATCTTTCTTTTCAAGGTGACTTGGTTTGAGAGATCCTATTGATTCTCTTTCGGTTTGATGTTGTTCTTCATGACACTAGTTCAGTGAGTTTATCAGTTGATTGATGGAAGTTGCGATCAGTATTTCCTACCCTGGGAGCTGAATGGAATTATTTTTTGGAACGATCTACATGAGGCCAACCTAGGTTTTGGACCGATCTTTGTGAAATAATTAAATATGGTATTTAATTAGGGATTAGGCTGACCTGGTATAATACGTTTGTCTTGGGATATGTAATAGTTTGTTAGGCCAACCTCTTAGTGGTTGTCTTTAAATGTAATGTGTTGTAATGTGTAGAGGTATCTAGAGAGGTCTTAGAGGATCTAGTAGCATCCTTGGAGATGATAATTCTAAGATGTAGCAGATCAGAATGTAGTTCTGAGTTGAGTTTCTTTGTATTTAACTGTAACCGGGAAGACCTTACAGCCTTGCATATATGAATAAATTTTGATGAAATTTTAATGTTCTTTGTTTTTTCCATTGTGTTGACTCTTGCTACAAGGTTGGATATCTCCATTGGGAATTTCTCTATTCTTGACTGCATCAAAATGGATAGACAAGAAATTTAATACTACAAAAATGCCTAGGGCATATTTTGCTCTCTTTAATTCTAATCCTAATCCATCATATCTAATGGATATCTTTCACAATTTACTCAATTAAATTGTATGGAATAAAGGTCTTTAACAATATAGGTTAATTCATAATCTCATCAAATCCCCTTCATCATGTATATTCTACCCTACCTTAATAAGCTTATTATTTTTTCATTCATCCTCATCCCTTTTCCCTCACTTTAGGCATGTCACATGTGCACTTTATTCTTCCCACTACTTATCCACTTTATATAGCTTTGACTACATAAAGAGCCCTCTTTTTCCCATTTATCATAAATCAAAACCACTATTTTGTTTTCTACCATGTATTATTAATCTAGAAATTTATCCATTATCCTTCAAATCATATAACCCTTATCATATCTTATATTTTCAGCTATATTCCTTTTCTTACCCTCATACATTTAATCTTCATCTCTCTACCATTAGCATAACCATAAAGAGACTTTATGAGATACAATATAAGGTTAGTACCCAATCCCTACTCAAAACAGTGTGCTACAAATAAGATTAAGCACAGTCTATTAATATATGAAATACTTTTTATATTTTTTGCTTGGGCTAGATTATAGGCACACTCTTAAGGACTTTCTGTCATAAATTTAAAACTCTTGGATTCTAAGACTAATAATATTGGAATTCTAAGACTAAAAATTTAGAGCTTGTATTTAAAGGAATCACACTAGGGAATTTTAACACATAGATTAAAATGAAATAATTTAATCTAACATGAGAAAATACTTATATTTTTGTCACTAACAATTCAAAAGTAAAACAAACAAACTAATCCATCTACACGAATATCTAACTCCATTGCCTAGTATTTTTTCTCACTAATAGCTTAGTTGCAATACATGATTGCTAACAAGGATATCCTTAACTAGATATTACATCAAGAAAACATTTTTATAAATATCAAAGTTCTATCTCTACTCAAGAAAAAGTTGTGTCACTAGATGAAATCTCCTGACCTATATTAAATTGTGCTAAAATAATTACATTCATGTCTTCAAACATCAATCTTTGAATTTCCTTGAACCCAAATACTACATATAATTCTAAATTATGATTTAAACTCTTGTATCATCCTAAAAATTTAGTACCCATAATTGGATGTCTTTAGGACCTATTAGACACCATTTTGGTTATTTTGAGGTTTGAATATCTATTATGCTTGATCACTACAAGCTACATTTTCTCCCCTTGCTTCTTTTCATATTCCCTAATATCCCCATGAAATTTGAGCCCATTTTTCCTAGGACAAGTCAAATGGCCAACTTCTCCCTGGGATTTTTGGCTCAAAATTAGCCCGATGCAGGGTTCTTCTTTGTTGGTTTTAAATTGTCGTCGGCCTGGATCAAATTTGAATCAGGTGAGTTCACTATAAAAGGACCTCCTATCTCCTTATTTTTCATTTCATGATCAAGTTCAATATATCATAATCAAGTTCAAGCATTCAAGCAATTAAGCAAGAGCAATTAAGGATTTGGATTCAAGATTTGAAGGCAAGCATCCAATTCAAGATCTCCAAGTCTCCATTCTTCAAAGATCTATTCAAGAAAAGGAAATGTTCTCTAATTGATGCAATTTTTTTCTCCTATGATGGCAGGGTAGAGGATTTCTCATTCAAGCAAGGAGATTCATTCATCCATCATTCCCTCTCTTCTTCCTTGCATGTGGTTATCATGTGTATCGACATACAAGATCTAGGAGTGTAAACCATAGTGATGCACTATAACTGTTTGAATGTTTGAAGATGTTAATTTGATGATCTTGCAGGACATTAAATCAGTTAATGTATTGTATTTTCATTGATGTCAACTTAATATAATCTGTATAGTCATGCACATACTGCCAAAGGCTTCAAAGAACCAATGAATCAAAGGCTATGCTATCAGTAATACATAAAAGTCAAGTATTCACAAAGTGACTGTATACACCGACAGAGTGCACACCGACGATCAGAGTAAAAGAGAAAAGTCATAGTGTTACCCGACAAGAAAAAGCACAACATTACCAACGAGAAAAGTCACAATGTTACCCGATGAGAAAAATCAGAGTGTAACCCAACGGATAGAATTACAGTGTTGCCCGACGGATGGAGATCCCGAAGACAACTGAAGTCACACCAATAGAACAGTCAGTTGTCACCGACGACTAACTGAAGTATTGACCGACAGAACAGAGAGTTCAAAAATGACAAAATGTGTAGCTGTCAAGAGCTAAATATAGACTTACCTGATACTTATCATTATTTTAATTGACAAGATAAAGCCAAAGTTAAGTAAAGAATTTAAAGCTATTTTGTCTAGTTGGAAAGAAGATCTCTAGGAGATAAAACTGGAGTTTTGCTTTAAATCTAATTGGTGAGAATTATGGATCACGCCAAGGATCAAGAAAGCCAAGAATTGGTGAAATCATGTCTACATAAGAGGAAAGCTTATTCAATATTAATAAGGCAAGTGAAAAGAGAATAGATGCTGAAGAGATTCTGAAGGAGAAGAAAGTCTTCATTCAGACCTAATCAAATAAGCTGAGGAAAGAGCTAAATTCTACAGACACCAACGAACAATGATACAACATCATAGAGGAGAAAAAGTGTGGAGCAAAGGTATTGAATTGATAACATTGATCAGAAAGGTAATGCACTTACAATAGATCTTAAAATATGCAATTCTAGTTGTATATGTGAACAGATCAATTTACTATTTCAGTTTAACCATTGAAGCATAAAGTCTCTTAACTAAGCAGGACTTAAAAGTCTTTTGTAATTGAGATACATCCTAAGGAGTATCAAAAAGTTTGATCATACAAAGTAGCATTGGATATACTCGATACCTATTGACAAGCCAAGTGAGTGTTTGATCAAGGATGGTAGCATTAGATGGTGCCAGATACTAAGTGACAAACTATTCATTTAAATCCTCTAACAAGGTTGCACCTAACAGTGTATGTGAAACCTTTAATAGGGTTGGATCTTCATCGAGCTCACTTCAGAGGAGTGAAAATTTGGGGTACCGATCCCAGTGGTTTTTCCCTTAACAGGGTTTCCACGTTAAAAATCCATGTGTCATGTGTTTATGAGTCATTACTTTATTGTTTTGCATTTCACATAAGTAAATATGGATTGATTGGTATACACTAGTTATTTACTATATTTCGGTAAATTAACAAACTTCTTATCGGTAAACATACTGTAGAAGGTTTTACAAAGCATTCCGACAAGTAGTAATTTGATATAAGTATTTGAAATCATTCATCTTACAGGACTAAAGATAACTAGAAGTATAATTTTGTGGTACTAATTTTTAAGGGTTGATTTAAGGATTAATTTTTGAGGCAACTGATTCACCCCCCCCCCCTCTTAGTTATTACTAACAATTGGTATCAAAGCTTGTGTTCTTAGAAGGAAGGTTTCAAGACCTAAGCTAAAGATCACAANACTGATTCCCCCCCCCCCCCTCTTAGTTATTACTAACAATTGGTATCAAAGCTTGTGTTCTTAGAAGGAAGGTTTCAAGACCTAAGCTAAAGATCACAAAATGAACAGATGAGATGTTCCCAAGTTGAACAAAGACAACTTTGCTTCATGGAAAATTAGGATAAGACTCCACTTATCAGGTATTGGAAATGGTGTTACTCAATACTTAGATACTAAATATGTGCCTCCCACAGGAGCACTCACAGTTGAAAAAATGAGAGAGAAGCATGAGCACAACTGCATGATAATAGAGCTTGTTTCCTCACTCTCTGATGCTGACTTTGAAGATGTCAAAGCATGCACAACTGCAAAGAAAATGTGGGATAAATTGAAGCTTGTACATGGTGGTGATAAAAATGTTCTTAGAGCCAAGGCAAAAAGCCTTAGAGGAAAGTTTGATGATCTCAGAATCAAAGAAGGTGAAAACATCACACAGTAAAGCACAAGAATAAAAGAGCTAGTCAATGTTATCCAAGGAGTTGGATGTGTACTAGATGAAGATACAGTGGTAAGTAAAATTCTAAGAACCTTACTGCCTACTTGTGCTATTAGAGTATCCACCATACAAGAAATGAGAGCAATAGAAAATAACAATGTTACTCTAGATACTTTGACTGCAAGACTGATTTCATTTGAGATGAATAACTTTGATAATAGTGTCTTACCAAACATAGAGTCTGCATTCAAATATTCTTTGAGAATAAGTAAATCAAGTCATAGACACACTATGAGAAAAGATAGTGATAGCGAAAGTGAAGAAGAAAATCTTGATGAAATTGAAGCAATTATGGCAAGAAGAATGCAAAGAGGAAAAGTTAAATACAAAGGTAAATTACCACTTGTATGTTTTAAATGTAAAGAGATTGTACACTTTGCTGCAAGATGTCCTAACAGAAGAAAAGATGACAGAAGTAATGATAGGTCATTTGAAAATAAGTTTGACAGAGGTGATTACAGAAGCAACCGAAAATTAAAAAGAAGAGATACCCAAGACTACAAGGACAAAGGAAAGAAGGCCAGTTACCTGGCTAAATGCAAAGATGAAGATATTGACACCGAATTTGATGAAGACATCGAGATGGTGTTTGTGGAAGTAAAAGATGATTGAGATGAAGATGAAGAAAGGTATGTAGAAATTGCACTCATATCTAAAGTTAGTAAAAATGATGTCTGGATCATAGATAGTGGTTGCACTCACCATATCACCGGTGACAAACAAAAGTTTGAGACTTTTGAATATTATAATGGTGGTTAATTAAGAATGGGTAATGATACACCTTGTCCAGTTGAAGGTAGAGGAACCATAATGTTGAATAACCTGATACAATGTAAAAAAATTTAAAGGACTGAATTACAATTTGTTAAGTGTTTCTTAGTTGAATAATTTAGGTCACAGAGTAGCATTTGAAAATAAGAAGGCAAAGATATTCAATGAATCAGGAAAGTTGATTGGCATTGGTGAGCAGACAAAAGGTAACTTATTCTATCTGAATGATACTGACACCACTTCCTTAATGGCTAGAAACAAAGACATATGGTTGTGGCACAAAATATTGTGTCATGTAAACTTTGAAAACATGATAAAGATAAGCAAAAAGATAAATGTAAGAGACTTACCGATGATGACTTAGCCGGACAATACCATGTGCAAAAATTGTCAAAAAGTTAAAATGACAAAGTCTAGTTTCAAAAGCAAAACCCATACATCTGATGTCATTCTAGAATTAGTCCATACTGATCTATGTGGATCCATGAGGACAAAGAGTTACTATGGTGATAGATATTTTATTCTCTTTATTGATGATTACTCTAGAATGATGACAGTTATGTTTCTAAAAGATAAATTAGAAGCATTCAAGATGTTTAAATGGTACAAAGCAATGGTAGAAAAACAAAGTGGTAACGAATTAAAATGCTTAAGATTGGATAAAGGAGGGGGATTTATTTCAGATGAATTCACTAACTTTTTCAATGAGAATGGTATCAAAAGACAAGTCTCTACACTGAGAACACCACAACAAAATGGAATTGCTGGAAGAAGGAACAGATCCATTATTGATTGTGCAAGGACACTAATGATAGAGAAAGGAATCACCCAAATCTTCTGGAGGGAAGCTGTCAGTACTGCTGTTTACACATTAAACAGAGTATAATTAAAGAAAGACACCAAGAAGACACCCTATGAGCTATGGTATGGTTACACACCCAATGTAAGTTACTTCAAGATCTTTGGTAGTCAATGTTATATCTTAAAAGATGATAGAAATGGAAATCTTGACTCCAAAAGTGATGAGGGTATCCTTTTAGGGTATTCCACCAAGAGCAAGGCTTATAAATGTCTCAATAAAGCATCTAACAAAATTTTTGAAAGTGCAAATGTAAAGATAGATGAATTTGCAGAGAAAAATGAAAAGGAAAGCACAAAAGAACCAGAGAACTATAACAGGTTTGTTTATAATGAAGAACCTGACACTCTACCCGAGCAACAATGTATAGCTCTTGAGCAACAGAACATTGCACCCGAGCATCAGGCTATAAATACCAAAAAGTAGGATATTTCTCAAGATGATGTACCAAGCAATGGAGATTAGAATGAAGGAAAAAATGATGATCAAGATGATAGACAAAGAGTTGAACCTGTACTTTCCAGATATGTCAGAAGGAACCATCCACAGAACCATATCATAGGAGACAAGAAGGCTGGTATGAGAACCTGAAGTAAGTCTCTAAACACAAGATGTCTAATTTGTGATTTTGAGCCAAAATATGGCAATGCTTCACTTGATAATTAAGAACGGATTAGTGTTATGAATGAAGGAATTGAGTAGATTGAGAAAAACAAGACATGGACACTTGTACTGAGACCAGATGACAAGAATGTCATCGGTACTAAATGGATATTCAGGAATAAGCTGAATGAGAATGGAGAAGTCACCAGAAACAAAGCAAGACTAGTATGTAAGGGATATGCACAAGAAGAAGGGATTGCCTATGGAGAGACCTTTGCACCCATTGCTAGGATAGAAGGAGTAAGAATATTAATTTCTTATGCTACATTTAAAGGATTTAAGGTATACCAAATGGATGTCAAGTCTACATTCCTAAATGGAATACTTGAAGAAGAGGTATACATTGAGCAACCAAAAGGGTTTGTTGATCCAGACAAGAGGAACATGGTATGTAGACTACACAAAGCCTTATATGGATTGAAACAAGCACCCTGAGCCTGGTATGAAAGACTTCATTCCTATCGCATAAGTATTGGATTTGTAAGGACTAGTGAAAACAATAATCTTTATTTGAAGGAAGATACAAGGTATTTTCTTGGTCTACAGATCATGTAACAAGATGAAGGTATTTTCATTACACAATCCAAATACATCAAGGAAGTGCTAAAAATATTCAAAATGGAAGATTCCAAGCCAGTTGGAACATCAATGGCAACAAGATGTAAGCCAACAAAGGAGGACAATTCACCTGAGGTAAATCAGATTTTGTACAGATCTATGATTGGCAAACTCATGTATGTTGTACATACTAGACCAAATATTGCACATGCAGTAGGAATAGTTGCAAGATTTTCTGCTAATCCCAGGGAATCACATATGACTGTTGTGAAAAGAATCCTAAGATATCTGAAGAATACTGAAGAATATGGCTTGTGGTATAGAAGAGAAGACAAATTTGAACTTAAGGTCTTTACCGACGTTGATTGGGCTGGAAACATTGATGACCAAAAGAGCACAACTGGAGGAGCATTCTTTATGGGTGACAGACTTGTCACATGGATCAGCAAGAAGCAAGGATGCATCTCTCAGTCTACTGCAGAAGCAGAGTATGTTGATGTTGCTGCAAACTACTCAAATATTGCATGGATCAAACAGTTACTGGAAGGTATGCATATGCAAATTCTTGAACCAGTAATTATCTATTGTGATAATACCAGTGCAATAAACATCTCCAAGAATCCAATCATGCATGCTAAAGCAAAGCATATTGCCATGAAGTATCATTATTTGAGAGAACAAGTTCAAGCAAAGGAGGTGATACTTGAGTATGTGCAATCAAAGGAATAATTAGCTGATATCTTCACCAAGCCACTGCCCAAGGATGCATTTGAGTACTTGAGAAAAAGACTAGGGGTCAGACCCTTGTCTACTGGTCAGTAAAATGACTAGAAGGTTGCATCAGCCTACATATTATCAGAATATAATTCATGTTGATGCAAGAAAAGAAATGGACTTCAAAGATACATCTGTACATAGTAAGGTATTTATCTACTCTGAGCACCAGAGTTGTTATATTGTTGATGGATTGGAAAATTCAAGGAATATATTATGGATAGAAAGGATTGGCATTACTGTCAATATTTTTTTGGCATTGTTGTCAAAGGGAGAGATTATCACATTAGGGAGAGCTTATATCCATTATCACATTATCCAAAGGGAGAGATATAACCAGAAAGGGAGAGTACATACAAAGGGATAAATTGCTAAAAAGAGACATCAAAAGAAAAGAATAGCCAAAGGGAGAGAGTTGACACAGGAAAAGAACACATCACATCAAAAGAAGAAAGATTCTACATCTATCCAGTGAAGGGATTGAAGACAGAAAGAGAGCTACAAGAATCAAATCTAAGCTATGAGAGCTTACCGATGACCTGATATTTGTATCGGTTATAGTACATAAGATTGGTAGTTTGATAAATTTTCAACTGTTATTTTTCATATTGTATTAGTGATAATATAGTGTGATAATGTAGTGTGTTGCCATCAATGCCAAAGGGAGAGATTGATGAACTATAACTGATTGAATGTTTGAATATGTTAAGTTGATGATCTTGCAAGATATTAAATCAATTAATGTATTGCATTTTCATTTATGTCAACTTGATATAATTTGTATGGTCATGGACATACTGCCAAAGACTTCAAAGAACCAATGAATCAAAGACTATGCTATTAGTAATGCATAAAAGTCAAGTATTCACAAAGTGACTATATACACTGACGGAGTGCACATAGATGGTCAGAGTAAAAGAGCAAAGTCACAGTGTTACCCGACAAGAAAAATCACAGCATTACCGATGAGCAAAGTCACAATGTTACCCGACGAGAAAAAGCACAGTGTAACCCGATAGATAGAATTACCATGTTACCCGACGGATGGAGATCCCAAAGGCAACTAAAGTCACATCGACAGAACAGTCAATTGTGACCAATGACTAACTAAAGTATTGACCAACAGAATAGAGAGTTCAGAAATGATAAAATGCTTAGCTGTCAAGAGCTAAATATAGAATTAACTGATACTCATCATTGTTTTAATCAACAAGATAAAGCCAGAGTTAAGTAAAGAATTTAAAGTTGCTTTGTCCAGTTGGCAAGAATATCTCTAGGAGATAAAACTGGAGTTTTGCTTTAAATATAATTGGCGAGAATTGTGGATCACGCCAAGGATCAAGAAAGCCAAGAAATGGTGAAGTCATGTCTACATAAGAGACAAGCTTATTCAATATGAATAAGGGGAGTGACAAGAGAATAAATGTTGAAGAGATTCTAAAGGAGAATAAAGTCTTCATTTAGACCTGATCAAACAAGCTGAGGAAAGAGATAAATTCTGCACACACTGACAAATAGTGATACAACATCACAGAGTAGAACAAGTGTGGAGAAAAGGTATTGAATTGATAACATTGATCAGAAAGGTAATGCACTTACAATAGATCTAAAAATCTGCAATTCTAGTTGTATATGTGACCAGATCAATTTATTGTTTTAGTTTAACCATTGAAGCATCAAGTCTCTTAACCGAGAAAGACTTAAAATTATTTTGTAATTGAGATACATCCCAAGGAGTATCAAAAATTTTGATCATACAAAGTAGCATTGGATATGCATGATACCTATTGATAGGCCAAGTGAGTGTTTGATCAAGGATGGTAGCATTAGATGCCATATATTAAGTGACAAACTATTCATTTAAATCCTCTAACAAGGTCACACCTAACAGTGTGTTTGTAACCTTTAACAGGGTTGGCTCTTCACCGAGCTCACTTTAGAAGAGTGAAAATTTGGGGTACCGATCCCAATGGTTTTTCCCTTAATAGGGTTTCCACATTAAAAATCCATGTGTCATGTGTTTATGAGTCATTAATTTATTATTTTTCAATTCACATAAGTAAATCTGGATTGATTGGTATACACTAGTTATTTACTGTATTTCGGTAAATTAACATACTGCTTATCTGTAAACATAGAGTAGAAGGTTTTACAAAGCATTCTGACAAGTAGTAATTGTTAGTAATAACTGAGAGGGGGGGGTGAATCAGTGGCCTCAGAAAATATATCATTTTTGAACTTTAATCCACCAATCAATACTTCTCAAATTATTAAGTCCCAACAAGATGCATGCCATTGAAATATTTGAAACAAATAATTGTTTGTCGGTTTACCTTGTCTGTCTTGTTTCTCCTTGATAACCAATAAGAAGTAAACTGTATTTACCGATACTCAGTAAATATGCAGAGTATACCAGTCAATCCATAAATGCATATGTAGAATGTAAAACAGTAAAGTAATAAATCATGCACATATAACACAAGGATTTTAACGTGGAAACCATGTTAAAGGAAAAAACCACTGGGACTAATATCCCAAATTTTCACTCTTCTGAAGTGAGACCTGTTAGGAGCCAACCCTATTAAAGGTTACAAACACACCGTTAAGTGTGACCTTGTTAGAGGATTTTCAATACATAGGTTGTCACTAAGTATCTGACACCTACGCTACCATCCTTGAATCAGTCTCATGACTGTCAATAGGCTTTATGCAAATCTTCCTACCATCCTTGAATCAGCCTCCTTCTTAGACTGTCAATAGGCTTTAGGTAAGACCGGTGGTACTATCATGAGTCAAGCTTCTGGTAATATGTTAGGATATACCTCAATTACAAAAGATTGTTAAGTCCTGCTCTGTTAAGAGACTTAATGCTTCAATGGTTAAACTGAAACAAAATGACCTATTTCTAATGCAACTTAATTACAGATTTTCAGATCTATTTACTTACAATATCTTTCTGATCAATGT